>CAUYON010168404.1:0-13715 GCA_963573935.1 Arctocebus calabarensis
AAATGAGCCTATAAACTGTTAGGAAAGATAGACATGTAAAGGGAAAGATTTAGTTTAGGTATAGAAAGGAATTTTTTTAAATGAAAGAACTGTAGAATTGTGGGAAAGATTTATACAGCACAAGAATATGGGGAAAGGGGCCAAAGTGATGTTTCTACGGAGTCCAGTGTTGATCATCCCTGGGAAGAAACTAAAGACAAACCCACCCAACCTTGGTTTCTCTTCTCCAAGACATAATTTCAGATTAAGAGTGGGGGGGGGTAGTGGGGAAAATAACATAGTTAATAAACCTTAGAGCACAGCCAACACCATCAATTCACTGACAGCTGCATACTGAGTAGCTTCTGTGTAGCAAGCATTGCAGGAGATAAAGAAGGTAGAAACACAAGGTCCCTGGCTTTGCCATTCTTGACATATGTTTGGACAAATAAAACATAAAAAGTAAATGCTTATAAATAAATAAAAGAAGTTGTGAACAGACTGCCAGAGACTGGATCCAACCTGCATGCCTCCTGTGGCCAACATACTGTCTTTAAAGTTTTTGATGTAGAATGCCATTAGATATGCACCTTTCCCTTCACCACGTTACCACTTCTCATCATCTTTTACAGGCCCAATTCACACATTTACATCAAATGCCTGACCTTGAAAGGCATTTGCATTTTTGACATAGTGATCCATGACATAAAAGATTAATAGCGCAAATAATACAAGTTAGGATATGGTTTCTTTCAAATAAATGTTACAAACAGCAAATACTAAAGAGGTTTTGAGGAGGAAGAGACCAGACTGGGCTGTCTTCTCTAAGACTACATGGAGAAGGAAAAATTTAATCTGAAGTTTAAAGAATGAAAAGACTTAAGCCAACAGAAATACGGAGAGAAGCTCCCCACCTCGCCCTCCCAGACATGATAACAGGAGTAAAATTAAGAGGTAGGAAAATAGAAATTATAATCAGGGTAATATGTTGAGGACAGTAGACAGTAGAGAAGAAATATGAGGGTGAGAAGGTTTGATCAAAAGGTAGAAGGGTTTGAAAGCTATATTGGCCTAAAGTGACAGAAATGCAAAAGCGGTTTAATCAAAAATAGGAATTCACTGTTTTCCCCATTTGATAAGTGAAGGGTAGAACCAAATTCAGATATAGCTATACCCAAGCACTCAAATTACATAATTAGCTCCCTTTCTCACTCTTGCACCACAGAAGGGTTCTGCGTCTGGGAGAATGGAGTTCTAGATCATACACTCACCATCATGGTCAGAAGAAACCAAGTATGTTAACAACAATCATGTTCTGTGCACAGAACAATCAGAATAAAAGATGGACATTGGGATGGCTCATCCAGGTGCCTTCAGGCCATGGAAAGCCACTGAAGGTTTCAAGCTGGGAAACACAGGACCAAGAAGTTCACATGAGCAACTGCAGGGAAAGGAAAACGAATGTGGGGAGGCCAGTTAGGAGGTGGACCCTGTGGCCCAGAAATGAGGACAGAAGGCTCAAATTAAAATGGAGAAGGACAATGGGAAATAGGCAAATGCAGGAAATATTTAGGAAGACAAATCAGTAGACTATGAGCATTGATGGGATGTAGGAGGGGATTCTGTTTCCTTTACTGTTCCAGGTGCTGGTGAATATAGCCGACAAGCTGTCTGCATCAGAGAGCTTGCATTCTCCTGGAGAGTACAGAAAAGAGACACATCAACCAATAAATAAGGAACATAATTTCAATTTCTGATAAACGCTCTGAAGAAAAAAACGTGTAAGTGGCTCAGAGAGTGGAGAGTAGAACGTCCTGTTTTAGGTGGGGCCTGAGAAGGCCTGATAAGGAGGTAGATCTTAAGCTGGAAAGCTAAATGGTGAGAAAGAAGCAGCCATGTGAGGATCCTAGAGAGAAGCATTCAGGGAGAAGAACCGGCAAGTAAGGAGACTCTACACCAGGAAGCAGGAGCAAGCATGACAGAGAGGGAGGCAGAAAGAAGGCCACTTTGCTGGGGAAGAGCAGACCAGGGGACAATGAGAGTCTACCCAAGCCATGGGAAGGAAATAGGGTTCTATTCTAAATGCCACAGAAATTCTCTGAAATATCTAGTCCAGGGAAGACACATGATCCCACTTGGGCTGTGCACTGACCTCCCAGACTTCAGAGTGGAGAAGGGACCATAGGCAAGAAGAGGAGCAAGGAGAGTGGTTATCAGGTTAGTATGGAGTCCAGACAGGAGTCCCAGGCTTCGATGGGAACGTTAATGATGGAGATAGTGTTAGATGTTCAGAGAAATCCAAGATCTTGTGCCTGCATGAAAAATGATGTTATCATAAAAAGAAAAAGAGAAACGAGCTAAAGAATTGTTTCATATTTAAACCTTAATACATCTGCTACTCAGGAAATGTATCAACTTCCAGATTATATTCCCTGCTCTAGAGCAAAGTCCAAGCATTTCCTTCCAACTTTGCGTAAAGAGAGGGAACCATGAGCTTGTGCCTCAGAACTGCTTTTGACTGAAAGTTTTCACCAACAGGGTGAAAGAGTGTTGACAATAGCTATTTCTGAGATGGGAAAAGCCCTACAGGTTACCCCAAAGTAAAAGAAAGAATAAAAAAGGAACATAAAAAATAAATCAAAATGAAATTTCTTAAAGAAAAATTATTTCACAGAGGAATACTCGAAAACTTCACAAGAAAAAAAAAAGAGAGTTCTGTTGGCCTCTGGCTTTGACAAATATTGTACAACAGAAAAAGGCAGGATTCCCTCCCTCTTTCTCACTTTCTTCTTTCTATTGAATTTTTGGTCACTTCTCGAAACAAAAAAATATTACAGAAATGTTTCTACATAACTATTTAAAGTGTAAATGTGTACAGATTTTCTGGAGGGGATTTTAAAAAAATACATAAAAGCAGAAAACATAACTTTTATTTTGCTAGTTATAGGAATTCATCCTAAAAAAACTAAATAGGTTAAAAAGAAGTTATATAAACTTTGCAAAATTACATATATGTCCATTGGAAATCTGCAATAACTTAAATAAACACCTATAGGACTTGTCATTAGTGCCACAGATGAGTTTTCTATTTCTTTGTTGTGTTGGATACAAACACACACAGGCAGTTGGGGAATCTGGAGAAATCCAACAGACTGGCCCTTCCGGATTCCAACTGGGTAAAGAAAGCCCCCCAGCTGTGCCCGGTTCACGACCCAACCATGCCCCTCAGAATATGAAATTCTGGCCTTATCAAAGGAAATCCCTGGATCATTTGTTATTTCAGACTTCAAATTCCAGTTTTGAAAAGAAAATAAAAGAATAAATAAATGAAAGATTTAAAAAAAATCCTGAAAAATGTATAGGCTCATCATTCAGGGATTAAAGCCAGCTGGGGAGAACCTTGAGCCTACAGAGGCAGCAGTGCTGGGAGCAGTATTTATTCACATTTTGATCCTCCAGTCATCTGTGTTTTCAGTGTTGCTTTTCTCACACAGTTTTTGGCTACATTAGATATCTATTGCCATTCTGAGTCTGAAAATATCTAAAGATCTTTACAGTCTTAGTCTTTATCAAGTTTAGGGAAGGGGCCCAAGAAGCCACACACAAAGAGAATAAAGAGAAGAAGATGTCAATGGCTGCTTCACGTTGAAACCTAGATTAGGAGGAGGGAGGGGGGGAGGGTGAGAGAGAGCGGAGAGAGATGTAAAAATGAAGAACATTTTACAACTTCTTCTGCCTGTCTATGACACTATCACCCCCTCCCCATCTCTTTTGGGACACCTCTGAGTTATTTTTTTACAATTAATGGGAGAACTGAAGAAATAAATGTCAGAAAATTTAATTGCAAGGCGTTAACCCTGCGCACAATAATTGAGGCAGAGAATTTAATCTGATGTCTTCAGGTACCAAACCCTAAAAGCAAGAAAATACAATGTGTTTATATTTTAATGATTTTCATTTTTAATTAGGGACTTCAAAGAATTTTAAAAACCTGAGTTTGGCCCCTCGTATATCGTATCATTTTAATTAGTTTCCAGAGTTCTCCAACACTTTAAAGAATATGTTCAGAGTTTATTTTCCTTTGAGGGACAAACGACTTAGTGCACTATGACAAAACCCACTTTAGAACTTTTAAAATACATAGACGTGTTACAAACAAGATTTACATTTTGGGGACTTTGGTTTAAAATTGTTTAAAAGATAATCATGTGCCCTTGGTTATGATGACATTTATGCCACATTCATTTGGAAAAATTCTCAAGAGAGATCATTTATGTTTAACGAAACACATTTGGTGCAATCAAAGCTGTATTTTAATGTCTTCATTTGCAGTATTGTCTCGTCACACTGGCCTCTGCTTTGGACGCTGAGAAAAAAGAAACAAACAATCCAGATCCTATTTTTTTTTTGTTTGTTTCCTCTGACGTTTAGTAGTTTGCCATGATTACAAAATATGACTTTTTGTTTCTTGATACACGAAGATTTAGGTTCTTGCCTGGAGACCAATTTTTACATCAGTGAGTTTCCCATTCAAAGAAGGAGAGGATAATGGCATTGCCATTGGAGTGGAATCTGGATCCATCTAGATGTTTGAAGGGACATTTCCATCTTAATGACAGAAATGCACCCACTGCCTCTCTAATTCTTTCCCTAAAAGGAAGATTGATGTAACAAAAGATCCAAGTTCTGTAGGGAATATAATCATCATCTTTTAAGCTGGGTGAGCAATTCTCACCGATTTGATTGGGACCATAATTATTGGTTATTGGTTGAATAAGCAATCACCCAAAGGTCAGGTTGCCCTCGCAGAATCATGACAGTCCAAGAAATGAAAGCGACAGACCAAGGTGACACCAGTTTGACACTGGTTGAAGAATCTGAAAACTTCCATGGCATGGCTTGTGAGTATTTATTTTGGGAAATACCGTGGTGACTGACTGTGGCCATTAGCTTTTTCCTGTTGTGATCTTCCTTTTTTCATTTTGTGAGAGATTAATTTGTGACTGAGATTTATTAGCCTAAAGGAGGCTGGGTTTGATGAGATTTTGTTGATATACTGCATAGAACACACATCAAGTCAAAGAGAAAAGATGAAAAATTGAAATGATCAAGTTGCATTGCTAGCTTGTTGCTGAGGTAATTGAACTGGCTTTTGTTGTGCTGTGCTGTGATGGGTAGAAATAAAATATGTACGAATTTATCTAGATCACACTTCTGAAGAAAAGGACTACAAAATATATCCCCTCTCTATTTACGTGTTAAAATCTCCCAAGTCTTTTTTGACAGTGATAGTCAAACAAAACGAAAATGAAGCCCATTCAGAACAAGTCCCAGAAGTGAAGCCAGTTCTGAGTTATCCGTGGAAATAAGCATCAGGGTTTGCACAGATAATTGAAATATGAGCATAATGTGCAGATGGCGTTTTGTCTATTAGGTTGAAACCACAACTCCATGTAATTTCTTTTTAACAGAACTGAAACAAAATAGCAAAATGAATTCAATTTTTGAGGCTGCCTAACTTTGCCTCTGATGGAGATTCTAATTATTAGCAAAATGTCTAAAATATACAAACCCACGAGAATGTTTTTAAAAAGAAGATAAAACAGGCAAGAGCCACAACTTTCACACGGCACCCAGGGGATCAGGCACAGTCACAAGGCTCTCCAGCTCACCAAGGGGTCCCAAGTTCCTGGAGCTGCGCTGACACATGAAGGGTGCCCAGTGGGACTTTGCTGAATTCTCCAAGTGCATGCTGAATCTGTCACTGCTGAGAATTGGTTTGTTGGTCTGAGTACGACGACGAATCTTTCTTTCCTTTCCAGAATCACTTGGGAAATGCACATGCCACATGGGAATCTGGTGCCCAGTGCAGCTCACCGGCCCGTGGCCCTGGGCAGTGAAGCACACCACAAGTCTACTGGGCGTGTGTGTGTCTTGAAGGCAGTGAAATTGGAAAGGGGACATTTCCCCACCATCTTCCACGCCCCAGGCTTGTAGAGGTTTTGGAGTTAGGAGACTGATCTTTTCCCCCTGAAGTACATAAGGATATTGCAGGATTGTTCTGCCCCACTGCCATTCTATTTCTTTAGTTCACTCAAACATGTAACGTTGGCCAGGTAATAAAGGACATTCACAGGATTAGGCAAAACAGTCTGGACATCACTGCCTTCTGTATCTGTTTATTAACCTGGCATTCTCACCCAAGTGAGACGAGGTTGACATCAGCAAAATGGCTTAAAAAGGAAAAAGAGAAAACATAAAAAGAAATGTTGAGGAAAGGTGTGCATCATTTTGGTGACTGAGGGCTATAAAAACTGATAGCATTTATGAGACTCCAGATTTTGGAGTGGGCAATGGGGAAATGTTATCTTGTACAAATGGGAGTCGTTTCCTTCCACTTCAGCCTGTTCCCCACCTGGCCTTCCAGCGAACCAGGGGTCACTATCCCCAAAGTGTGTCTTCTTCAATGCCTCAGGGAAAACTCCAGCCTTAACAGGGGTGAGAGGAGCCTACCAGGGTTTTAGTACCTCTTTATTTTAATTTTCACAATAGCCTGTTCTCCAAAGGACACTGTAACACACTTTTCATTTCCTGAATTAAGCTCAGCTGGCACCAAGGGACGCTGTTACGGTCTTGCTCTCTCCTAAGACAGCACTATTGACAATAGGGAATATCTAAAACTCTGCATTGCATCAGTCTCTGGAAGGACATCCAGGTCTCAGGCTGCCCCCCAGAAGAATCTTCCCACACATTGAGGAATGGCTAAAAATGCTGCTTCTGGAAATTTATTTGGCCAGGTGACCATCTCATTATTGCCAGGCATATTCCTTCTGTTCATATTTTAACTGAAAATATGAAACACAAGCATCACCTTCCAAGGCTGTTGTAATTAATTGCAGATAAGACATTTAGCATAAAAATAAGTACCTATACTTGCAACTTGGATGAGCCTTGAAAACATCATGGTAGGTGAAAGAAACTGGTCTCAATAAACCACATACCATATAATTCACTCAAATGAAAATCTCATGAAGAACAGAGAAATCTATAACAATAGAAAACAAAACTGTGATTGTTTAGGGCAGGCAGGAGGCTGAAAGGGTAGGAGGGGATAGGATCAATTTGAAAAAAAGTAGCAATGGTTGCACCCACCTGTGGATATATAACTCTAAGGCCATTGAATTGTATACTTTCAGTGAGTGAATTATTTAGCATATGAATTATATCTTCAAAAAGCTGTTTTGAAAAGACACTTGCACAGTGCCTATCAGACACTTAATACTACAAAAATGTCAGCCATTATCATTTATTAATTCATTCAACAGATACTAAGTTCCTATTATAAAGCAGGCACTATTCTTACTCTTTTTATAACTTTTAACTTTATGCATGTGTGTGAAATATGCAAATGTTTTATTTAATATTGTAAAAATCCCAGAATGCTACCATAACTAAAATCTCTCACTTGAAAAACAAAATATTTTTGGTGAAGAAAGTGTTTTAGGTGGAAAGTTTCTACCTAAGATATAGTCACTAAAATCCTACATCTTAAGATCCTGGCATCTTAAGCGTATCAACCAAAACAAAAAAGGCTTCATTTATTCAAAACTAAATTTATTTATAGTCAACTTAGAAAGTTTTCCAAATGAGATATACATAATTTAGTGACAGCAGAGCAGTTTTATGTATCTGTGTATTTGAACATTTCATATTTAGAAATCACAGAAATGAAATTCTTCATTGAGTGGTTTAAACCAAATAACAAATTCTAAAAGCCGTAGTTGAATCTTGGAAGACATCAGACAATTATTCTGAGCAGCCCTACAGACGTCATCATCCCTACCACGTTCCCCACGACATCTATAAAACAGTGACATTCTCCTTCCTCTCTCCTTCTCTCTGCCATCAACTCTCCTCATTTCCATTTTCCAAGAAAGACTGTGGATAAAAGATAATAGATTCATAACAAAAAATTTTAGTAATGACAAGGAAAAACAAAACCCATGCGCAAATAGGAAATTCTTTTCCCCCATTCACAGCCCCTAAAAATTGGATCTGCTTCGGCAAACCCAGAGATTTAAATGGTGTTGGGTTATGCCAAGCCAGAGTGAGTGCCAGCTGGAATCTGCCCTTGCCATAATTGTGGCCCTGAGCAGAAAAGAGAACAAGGAAGCAAACTAAAAAGGCAAAGCCCCCAGCAGCCAGATCTCCCTCTGCAAATCCTAACTTGTTTTTCATTATGGGTCACGGAGGCTGCTCACCTGCTTCTTAGACTTTCTAGAAAATTCTCAGAAACCAGGGAAGACAGGAAAGCCTAATTTCTCCCGGAGATTGACTGAGATCTTGGCTGCATGAGCTGGAACCCAGGTAAGAACAGTATATTGGTGCTGGTACAGGATTTTTATTTTAAAATAAAATAAACCAGGGGCACCCCTTTCCTGGTGTCCCTGCTTTCTCCATAAACACAATAGGGGTTTGCTTATTCACACTGCTTACTAAATCACTGAAAGTCATTGAAAAAAGGGGGTAGGGGGAATTAACCTAAAAATAAAATATCCTAGGAAGTATTTGTAGCTTATTGGTGTACTCAGAATTCCATCACAAGCACAGATACTGAAACAAACCAAAGTAATTAAAATGAATAAGAATTTAGTGAAAGTTCAACACCCAGTTTCCACAAGCACCACATCAATTTTTCTACATTGAGTGGTTTAAACCAAATAACAAATTCTAAAAGTCATATTTGAATCCTGAAAGACATTAGACAATTATTCTGGGCAGCTCTACAGGTGTCATTGTCCCTATCATATTCCCCACAACGTCTATAAAACAGTTACATTCTCCTTCTTCTTGTCCTGTCTGCCATCAACTCTCCTCATTTCCATTTTCCAAGAAAGAACCCACAGCTGATTTACTCTGCTGTATTAATGGTAAATTTAAATCATTAAAAAAATGTAAATTATTTATAGATTAACATTGTTGGTCTTTTTTATAGGTAGACCAAACTACATAAAGCAAAATCACCATCACCTTCATCATGAGTGATTTTTTTCCTTCTATTAAAATGGTTTTCTCAATTAAATTTCCTATATTACTAATAATGTAGCTATGTATTTATAGACACAACTACAGTTATACTGATACAGTTATTTGTCAGGAATTCTTGGTACCTGCTTGCTATGGTTCTAGGTCACTAGCTCAACCCTAAACTTTGGAAAATGACTGTATCATTATTTCATGTCTCACCAAGTACCTGGCACATAGTATCAATTCAGAAATTGTTTACAGAGTAAGTGAATCAACACCTAAGTTAATAATGTATATACTTGGCATCATTTTAGAGACCTATGACAAGTTAAGCACCTTCTCTCATAAATAGTCAGCCTAATAGTTACTAATGTTTCATGGATTGATACCCAAAATGTCATTGAAAATTTCACTCTGCTTTTCTCTTAAGTAGGTTGTGATAGTTGCTCAGAAAGAGGAAAGTCATCAAAGGGTCACTTTATTCCATTTGAGGGAAATATTTCTTGTTATTTCGGGGATTCAAATAAAGAGGATATCCCAGATGAGTTATTAACTTCCTCACAAGTAGCACTTGCCTACTATGTCATGCTTTGTTCCCAGACCCAGCACCCAGTGAGCCTGGATGAGCACAGACTGACTTTAGGACACACACACTTCTGATTTTTTTTGCAATCAATGTCACCGGCAGTGAGCCTGGGACAGATGGAAGGGGTGTCTAGGTCTCCCAGCAATCACTGGACACATCTACTCTGCCTCTCTTTCTCTTTCATAGGCTTTACCCCTTGCTTTCTGCCAAGGATATGTATTGACTTTGTGGAACCACTGCAGTGAGCTATAAATGATGCATTTAATGAAAACTCCTTGCCTTGCGCTGAGAGAGAGAACACAAACAATGTAGGGCAATCACCACTGGGCAGTGATGGGTGTTGTGATTCCACATTCATCAGCTTCTCTAGCAAGACAAATGCACCAGTTGGAAAGATTTCTAGAGTCTATAGTAAAAAGTATTAACTAATATTTTAATCATATTCATTATTTATTGTTTCCCTTGTCCCTATGGTGGTAATCCTTTATTATTAAAGCTCAGTTATTCGTTTATCTGCAATGCCACAAATCCTATATCCCGAAAAGATGCACAAAAGGATTTTGAAAGATTACCTTTTTTGGAAGGATTATATTAAAATTTTGATTTTCTGCAGAGCTCTATAGTTAGTCCTATCATACTTAGATTTCAACACTGAATTTCAGGTTATTAAAATGAGTATTTTTCTTCCAGTTTCCCTTTTCCTTTTTTTCTTTCTATTTCTCTCCTTAAAAGCAAACAAAATAAATAGGATTTGGCCTTTTCCAACAATGCTGAGAAGTACAACCTGAGCAACAAATTCCAATTGAAATAGGCAGCCATCAGTGACAGAGAGATTGCATGGCAGAATTGGGTCTGGTGATGAGACTGGAGACCTTCCCAGGGCTGCAGGGCTCCTGTGGTGTTTACACTAATGGTGAAGGGAAGTGCTATGGCTTGACTGTGTATTCTCTGGGATGACCACACACAATGCCCTGGCACACCAAGCCTGCATTTCCTGCTGTAGCCTGCTCACGGTCCACCAGCTGGTGTGTGAAGAGGCACCCCCCCATCTCTGAACAGCCCTGAAATATCCATACCGTGCAGCCAATAATGCCCCTGGGCTAAGCAGCCCAATCTTCCAGCTTGCTCTTCACCTGTGTCCTGTTGAGCTGGGGCTCGGAGAGCAGGGCAGGCTCGGTGATGACAGCGGGCAGGTGCATATGCCGGCCTGCTCCATGATGAGCAGGCTGTCTCACTTCCCCTTGCACATACCAGAAGTCATAAATATATGGCTGACTTGCGCTCACATGACCCGAGGCCCTGTCCTCCCTGGAGACAGCATCTTCCTGTGATTCTCTAGTTTTCAACTACTTACTCCTCTAACAGTCTGTTCAAACTCCAGCCTAATGTTTGTGTTTTTTTCTTCATTGGCATTACGTGTATTATTCAGCAGAGGAATTAAGGGACAAGCTTTCTAGAGTCCTTAGTATCATCGATGCACAGCCTGTGGGTTTGGATTCATTTGTTTTGTTTTTGGCATAATCCCTAGAGCACGCTTCCAAAGAGAGTCAAAATATTCTCTATATGACACTTAAAAATTTGGTCAATTCTGATGAAATCATGTCATCATCCATGTAGTCATCCATGGTAGGTATGCTATAGAAGTGAAATCAATAGTTGACAGGATTGTGGTGGTATTTGTTATTTCCTGTTGACATAGACACAGTTTTAGAAATGGTCACTCATTGTTTTCTATTTATGTCTAACTCTGACAGGTGTCCTGGATTCTCTAGAATGGTATGATGCATCTCCGCATATCCTGGAGCCTTCAAAGAATCCTAATTAAATTGTGGTTGGACAATCTTACTTTTTTGCATCTCTGATCATAGAAATGTCAGCACATGAAGATCTGTACAAGATGACTAGAATCCTATTAATTCCAAACATTTGAGGATTCCTGTTTATAATTTTTTATTTAAATGACTTCTTTAATTTCCTATCACTGAATAAATTATAAAAATAACACACGTATAATTGGTAGACTTATTTTTTCCAAAATCATATTTCTAGAGATGAAATGTGGCATATCAATTTCTTACAAACTCAGTCTGATCATATTCCATTTATCGTAAATCATCTCCTGTATTCTCTTTATTTTCCATTTGCTATATCCATCTTTCTAGGACTTATAAAGTTTGATAAGCCACTCACACTCTCGCACATTCAAGCTATACTAGACTAAAGAGATGGTATCACCACAAATCTTGTTTTTATGCTCTTTCTCTTTCTCTTAAAAAACAGCATTTGTCTCTCTTCTATTTGCTTCTTCTTTCCCTGTTTAACTCATCTCTCCTTGACTCGAAAAGGAGAGATACGTGGGGGGATGGGACATAGCTGGTGCTTTCTTCCTCAGCTCTTTTCCTACGGGAGTGGGATGACCTCAGGAGCATATATTGGCTACATGCAGAAATCTGCTGTGGAAAACATCAATACTTTGCCCTAGCTTTTCTATTCCCTTTAGTTTTGAAAGGATGATTTGAATGTTCTCACTCTAAGTCCATCAATTTCTGTTTTTTAAGTACAAGCCTTCTTTGACACCTCCCTGTGAAATTTTCCTGGTTTTCTCCATAAGAAATTCAGCCTTTCTCTCTCCTACACCATCATACTCTTCACCACATCCCGTTAGTCAACTGTTTCTTCCTGCTTTCTAAAACATGTGTTCTCCTCCAGATATCATCTTTCCACTAGGAAGGTAAAATAAAAATCTTGTCCCTACTTACCACATGCTACCTCCCTAACAGAGAATCAAACAAAGTCTGGTAGCAACTCACCACAATTATGGCCTGCAGCAAAATATGTCATTAAATTGGCCCTGGTTTCCCACAGGGACCAACATAAAGTTTTCCACAAACTTATTGCATGAGGATTATATACAGTTCAACTTTTTTAATGCTGGAATCACAGAATATTATCACCAAATAACAACTGAGACAAACAAGCTAGTACTAGACTCCAGCAAAAACATGGCTGGAGACATATTTAATGACTGAAAAAATATATTCCAAAGCAATTGTTTTCTGCTTACTTTCTTCTACTGTGTCCTCTAACAATGGAAAAGGTTCAACATTTACTGTCTTCTGCATCCTTATTTCCATTTCTATTTAATTTTGTCTCTTGCTTCTTTCTAAACTCCATGCCCAAACTCTTTCTGTCCTTGCCCTTACTGAATGCATTTTCATTACCTTCCACTTTTAGGATGTTTCCCTTGGTTTGAGGGTCACACATTCAGATTTCCTGGAACAATCCTTACATTTCAAACACTCTGTATTTTTCTTAGTACTCGTAGGGAGTTGTCTGCATATGTTAATATGGGATTGAACTTTTCCACCCTTACAATCTACTTGCCTTAAATGAGATAACTGATTGTTTCCCTGTTTTTTCCAGAAAAAAAAGTCAAAAAATCCATTATATGACAAGGGCTATGACAAACTTCTTATTCCTATAATTTTTTTCCTATCCACCATTGTGAGTAAAGATGGATGCCTTTCACTTTTATAGAGAAGAGACTCTTCATATATTACAGTAACTTGGCTAGCACTCATGGCTTGGAGTAATCTTAAAGAAAAAGTGTGTTTGCTGGATCCAAAAGTTGTTTTCAGTCTAAACCTAATAAAATTTCTTCTTTGGCATCATTCCTTCGTTTTTCCCTAAGATCAACATCAGTCATATGTCTTCTGCCCCATAAACTAGATCTATGGAAGTGCTTAGAAACCTGTTAACACACTTTGGTATTTCCAAGCTTTCCAGCAACCAGAATCCTCCCACAATCTCTGTTACCAGTGTGTAAAGTATTAGTGAAATCAAGTTTCTAATAACTGCCTTTTCCTTTGCTGGTCTCCCGTGTGCTATCTAGAACTTTGAACATTTGTTTATCCAGCCTTCAAAAATGCAGGACAAAGCCATCTAAATGAGAAATGTTTGACATCTCTAAGAAATTGATTACAGGCTCGGCGCCTGTGGCTCAGCGGGCTAAGGCGCCAGCCACGTACACCTGAGCTGGCGGGTTCGTATCCAGCCTGGGCCTACCAAACAACAATGATGGCCGCAACCTAAAAAATGGCCGGGCGTTGTGGCGGGCGCCTGT
>CAUYON010168405.1:0-13712 GCA_963573935.1 Arctocebus calabarensis
CAAGAGTTTTCCCTGCACTTTCTTCTAGTATTTTTTATAGTTTCATGTCTAAAGTTTAAATCTTTGATCCCGTGAGAGTCTACCTTAGTTAATGGTGGGAGGTGTGGGTCCAGTTTTAGTCTTCTACAGGTCGTTGGCCAGTCCGTCCAGCACCATTTGTTAAATAGGGAATCTTTTCCCCACTGAATGTTTTTAATTGGTTTGTCAAAGATCAAATAGCGGTAAGTAGCTGGGTTCATCTCTTGGTTCTCTACTCTGTTCCAAACATCTATCTCTCTGTTTTGTGCCAGTACCATGCTGTTTTGATCACTATCAATTTGTAGTACAGTCTCAGGTCTGGTAGTGTGATTCCTCCTGCTCTGTTTTTATGTCTCAGTAATGTCTTGGCTATTTGAGGTTTTTTCTGATTCCATATAAAACGAAGTATTATTTTTTCAAGATCCTTAAAATATGACAATGGAGCTTTGAGAGGAATTGCATTAAAATTCCTATATTGCTTTGGGTAGTATAGACATTTTAACAATGTTGATTCTTCCCAACCATGAGCATGGAAGATTTTTCCATTTGTTGACATGCTCAGCTATTTCTTATCTTAGAGTTTCATAGTTCTCTTTATAAAGATCTTTCACATCCTTTATTAGATAAACTCCCAAATATTTCATCTTTGTTGGTACTACTGTGAAAGGGATAGAGTCCTTGACTGTTTTTTCAGCTTGACTATTATTGGTATATATAAAGGCTACAGATTTATGGGTGTTGATTTTGTAGCCTGAGACACTGCTGTAATCCTTGATCACTTCTAAAAGCTTCGTAGTAGAATCCCTGGTGTTTTCCAGGTATACAATCATATCATCTGCGAAAAGGGAAAGTTTGATCTCTTCTGACCTTATGTGGATAACCTTGATCGCCTTTTCTTCCCTAGTTGCAATGGCTAAAACTTCCTTTATGATGTTGAAGAGCAATGGAGGCAATGGGCAACCTTGCCTGGTTCCTGATCTAATGGGAAGTGGTTTCAATTTAACTCCATTCAATATGATATTGACTGTGGGTTTGCTGTAGATGGCTTCTAACAGTTTAAGAAATGTCCCTTCTATACCAATTTTCTTAAGTGTTCTGATCGTGAAGGGATGCTGGATATTATCAAAAGCTTTTTCTGAATCAATTGGGAGAATCATATGGTCTTTATTTTTTAATTTCATTATGTGCTGAATTACATTTATGGATTTATGTATTTTGAACCAGCCTTGAGATCCTGGGATAAAGCCCACTTGGTCATGGTGTATAATTTGTTTGATGTGTTGCTGGATTCTGTTCGTTAGGATCTTATTGAATATTTTTGCATCAATATTCATTAGTGATATTGGTCTATAGTTTTCTTTTCTTCTTGGGTCTTTTCTTGGTGTAGGGATCAAGGTGATAATTGCTTCATAGAATGTGTTGGATAATATTCCATCTTTTTCTATATTGTGGAAAAGGTTGAGTAATAGGGGTACTAGGTCCTCTTTAAAGGTTTGGTAGAATTCTGACATGAAGCTATCTGGTTGTGGGCTTTTCTTTTTTAGGAAGATTTTGTATAGTTAATGCTATTTTGGAACTTGATATTGGCCTGGTCAACATTTCCACTTCATTCTGGGTAAGTTTAGGAAGGTGGTGTGCTTCCAATTATTGGTCAATTTCCCTCAGATTTTCATATTTCTGAGAGTAAATTTTCTTGTAATATACATTAAGGATTTTTTTAATTTCTGAGGGGTCTGTTGTTATTTCATCTTTACCATTCCTGATTGATAAAATTAGAGATTTTACTCTTTTTTTTCCTGATTAGGTTAGCCAATGGTTTATCTATTTTATTGACCTTTTCAAAGAACCAACTTTTTGATTTATTGATCTGTTGTATAATTCTTTTGTTTTCAATTTCATTTAATTCTACCCTGATTTTGTTATTTCTTTTCTTCTGCTCGGTTTGGGGTTGGAATGTTCTTCCTTTTCCAGTTACTTGAGGTGTTCCATTAAGTTGTTAACTTCTTCTCTTTCTGTTCTCTTGAGGAAGGCTTGCAGTTCTATAAATTTCCCTCTTAGGACTGCCTTTGCAGTATCCCTGAGGTTCTTATAATTCGTATCTTCATTGTCATTTTGTTCCAAAAACTTGGTAATTTCCTTCTTAATCTCGTCTATGACCCATCTATCATTCAACATAAGGTTAATTAGCTTCCATGTTTTTGTTTGAGTATGCAGATTACTGTTATTGTTGAGTTCAACTTTTATTCCATGTTGATCCGAGAAGATGCAAGGAATGATTTCTATCCTTTTAAATTTGCTGAGGTTAGACTTGTGACCTAAGATGTGATCAATTTTGTATGTTCCATGGGCTGATGAGAAGACTGTGTATTCAATTTTATTAGGATGAAATGTTCTGTAGATATCTGTTAAATCCAGATGTTGAATGGTTAAGTTTAAATCTAAAATTTCTTTACTTAGCTTCCTTTTGGAGGATCTATCCAACACTGCTAAAGGAGTATTAAAATCTCCAACTACTATGAAGCTGGAGGAAATCAAGGTAGTCATGTCTATTAGAGTTTTTCTTATAAATTGAGGTGCATTCCGGTTGGATGCATAAATATCAATAATTGAAATCTCATCATATTGAGTATTACCTTTAACAAATATTAAATGCCAGTCCTTATCCTTCCTTATTTTGGTTGGTTTAGAGCCTATTGTATCTGTGAATAAGATTGCAACGCCTGCTTTTTTTCTGATTTCCATTTGCCTGGAATATAGATGACCATCCCTTCACCTTGAGTCTATATTTATCTTTTAAGATAAAGTGAGACTCTTATCTGCAGACTCAGGAAGATATCTGGCCTGAGTTTTGTATCCAACATATGCCTCTTTAGAGGACAATTTAAACTGTTCACATTAATTGAAAGTATTGATAAATCTGTAGAAAATCTAGTGAACGTTTTTAATCCTTTCGTCACTGTGGAAGTTGAATTTGGCAAGAAGTTTCTGGGTGAGAAAACTTTTATGGTGGAGTATTATGCTGGTCATTATGGAAGATAGGTTTGAGAATATCCTGGAGAGCTGATTTAGTTATAGCAAATTTATTCAACTTGTGGATATTTAAAGTATTTAATTTCTCCATCATAAATGAAACTCAATTTAGCTTGGTATAGTATCCTGGGTTGGAAGTTCTTTTGTTTTAGGGGATTAAAAGTTGTTGACCATTCTCTTCTAGCTTGAAAGGTTTGATCAGAGAGATCTACAGTTATTCTAATATTCTTCCCCTTGTAAGTAATGGATTTCTTATGTCTGGCTGCTTTCAGAATTTTCTCCTTCATATTAACTTTAGTGAACTTAATTATGATTTGCCTGGGGGATGTCTTATTCAGGTTGAGTCATGCTGAGGTTCTGAAACTGTCTGTTATCTAAATTTCAGAATCTCTTGGCATGTCTGGAAAGTTCAAATAAAGAAGAGACTCTGTGCCTTGTGATGCCACTTCATCATTTTCAGTTATCTCTATAAGGAGAATATTGGTTTTCTTCGAGTTATCCTAGAGCTGTCTGAGAGAATGATCCATTTTTACCTTCCATTTCTCTTCCTTTTTGGAGGTTTGGGAGCATTTGAAAGCTTTGTCTTCCATGTCAGAAATCCTTTCTTCTGCTTGCTTCATTCTCTTACTGAGGGATTCTACTGCATTTCTCAGATCTTTGAGGGCTACAGCTTCTTGTCTCAATGTGTCAAAATCTTTGGTCATTTTGTCTTTGAATTCGTTGAATTCTTGAGACATCTTTTGGGTCATCTTTTGGATTACTGCCTGAATTTCTAATTCCATCTTTTCCTCCATTCTGCTGATCTTATTTGCTACCCAGACTCTGAATTTGATTTCTGACATCTCAGCCATTCACTTATGCAAGGGATCTTGTGCTTCATCTACCTTGTCATTCCTTGGGGGAGTTGATCTACTCTGATTATTCATATTGCCAGAGTTTTTCTGTTGATTCTGCCTCATGATTATTTTCCACTGTTGCCTATGACCTTCCTCAGAGTTGGGGAAGTGTCTCTCCCAGATCAGATCCTGGCAGGATCACTCTGTTGTTGTTGGTTCTTTGTAGGGAGTGACCCTGTGTAGCTCCTCTGGGACTGCCCCACCCAGGGGTTCTGGCTGGGGAAGCAGCTCTGGAGTGTGGCATGCCCAGATCAAGGAGCAGGGTATTGGATGAGACACCCTGTGGCCTTTGCAATGGGAGCCCTTGCCTCCTGCAGTCTCTGGCTGGAGGAGGGCTCTGGAGGGAGGTCAGCGGGCCTGGGGCAAGGATTGGAGCCAGGCAGGGTCCCAGCAGGTGGCAGGCCAAGGCCAGGCAGGGCACAGATATGTGCTGATAGGGAGTCTCGGTGGACTTCCTGGCCACTGCTGACCGGGTTCAAGGCCCGATGGGGTGTCAAGGGGGCTACACAGGATTCCTGGTGGGATTCCTGGCAGAGTGGAGTTCCTGGGCGCTGTGGGCTGTGGGCCTGGGGCACTGATCTGAGCCGGGTGGGGACCCAGCAGGAGGCTGGACGAGGCCAGACAGGGCACAGATCTGAGCTGGGCAGGAGTCCTGGCAGACTTCTGGCCCACTGCTGTTGTTGCGCCAAGGGCAGGCAGTGTGCCAATTGGGCCATGCAGGGGCCCCAGTGGAGTGGAGTTCCTCTGCTGTTGGCAGTGGGCCTGTGGCACAGATCGGGGAGGGCAGGGCACAGATGGGTGCACGGGAGTCCCTGTGGAGTTCCTGGCTGCCGCTGGCAGCTGGCCAAGGCCTGGTGGTGGTCCCGGCAGAGTTCCTGGTCTGGGGGCTGGCAGGGCATCTGTGGGGCCCGGAGTCTCTTACATGGCAGGGCAGCCTGGTCTGGCAGATAGGGAGGGTGGGTGCTGCCCAAGTCCTCCTCCCTCAGTTTCAGCAGACGTCAGGCTTCTGGTGCATCAGGTAAGGGAGAGAAGTGTGTCCTTGAAGTTCAGAATGGTGGAAAACTTTAGTTCAGTTTTTCTGCCTGAAGCTTGCCTCAGAGGTGACCTACAGTTCTGGCTTCTCTCTCTCTTGTCTGTGCTCCCAGTATTCAGCTCAATTGGGCAATTTCAGGAGATTATCTTTCCTTTTGGATAGGAGCCTCTGTCGGAAGCTGCTTCCAGTTGGCCATCTTGCCCCTCCCCTCCATGACTGGTGATTTAAATGATGCTTTCTGGAAAATCTTAAACATTAACCTCATAGAAATGCATGATTAGAGAAAGAATGAAATAAATTCATGTACTAGAGTGGTCTGAAGGATAGCAAGTAAGTTTCCTATAGGGAAAAATATAGTTTGCTTTTTATTTTTTCACTTTAGAAATTTCTCTTTGGTGTTCCTAACAGTATCATTCTTCTCTTTTAACATTGCATGATCGTGGCAAATAACAAGAAAGAAAACAGTGGAAAAGTAGAAGAATATTGGGAGGGGAAGTATAGTTATGTTTTGAATAGACAAGCAAGGGGATTGCCTCTCTTCCAAGGCTATCAGACTGCTGTGTGTGATGTAGGCACCAGAGGCCCCAGCTGTCAGTAGTGTCTTGTTTTGAGGTCATCTAGTCTCCCTTCCATCTTTTCAGCAGAATTATACAAGATATAAGATAAAACATTGGAAACATAGGGAAAACCTATTAAAATATTGCAAGAACTATAATCAAATTCTCCATTTATTTTCTTGCCTATTCCCATCACCAGAAAACCTCCAAATAAATGGTTGGATTTCTACAAGTGAATAAAGCCAGTTAACCCAATGACTTTCCTGGTGACCATCCCAGAAAGATAAAGACATGGGGAGATTTTTCTGAAAGAGCCCCATTTCAAGATCCCATGGCTTTTGCCAACTATATTAGTTGTCCTTTCCTCACTCTATCTTCTCAGGTCCAGCAACTTCATCAGCCACACATTTTTGGGGGTCCTATCCTGAGGGTTGTACACTCTATTGTACTCTGACGGGTGCTAAAAAGGGGGTGAAACAATCTCTGATGTGCAGGAGCTATTGATCTCCCTCCCTCAGTCTGCTGGGCCTATTCCTCTCCTCTTATAAGTTTTGATCATTCCAATCTCAAAGACTAAGCACAATTGTCTCCTTTCCATGAATTTTCTGTTCACAGCTGTGTTTTTTTTCCTATTTGTTCATTTGTTTTTACATATAGTGTTTCACTCTGTGGCCCAGGCTAGAGTATAATGTTGCAATTATGGCTCACTGCAGCCTTGAACTCTTGATCTCAAGCAATCCTCCTGCCTCAGCCTCTTGAGTATCTGGGAGTACTGTAGTATACCACCATGACCAGATAATTTAAAAAAATTTTTTTTTTTGAGATGGAGGTTTTATTATATTGTCCAAGCTTGACTCAAACTCCTAGCCATAACTAGTTATCCTACGTTGACTCCCCAAAATGCTAGAATTAGGGATATGAGCCACCATGCCCATTCCACAATTGTTTTTTTCTGAAAGTCTTTCAGTTTTGGGAGTCAGGTTCTGTAAAAAATGAAAGAAGGAGTCACCACAGCATGGAGTGGCTAGGAGACAGTTCTGAAATAAGAAAATAGAGGATTGGCCTAAAAGAATCTGACTGAGTGGGACAATTATGGAGGAGTAGGAAGGACCTTATAGTGAGGAGGATAATACATGAAAGGTGCAGAGATCTGGAATCAAAAATGCTGTATGTGCTCTGGTTAAGCCATTATGGAAATATTCATATAGGAAAAGAGTAATAGCATAGATCAAGGAGTTCTCAAATTTTGGATCAGTGTGGCCCAATAGAAACATAATCCAGGCCAAATATGTGATTTCAAATTTTCAGACACATTTAAAAGTAAAAATAAATAGATGACATTTATTTTAATATATTTTATTTAACTCAACATACCCAATATATTGTCATTTCAACATATAACTAATTTAAATATTAATATATGAATAAGAAAATGTGATTTTTTTGTAATGTTTTACTCTTATATAAGGTCTTGGGGATCCAATATGTACTTTACATTGTAAAACTTCTTAATTTGGACTAGCCACATTTCAAGGGCTCAGTAGCCACATGTAGCTACTGGCTACCATGTTTGGCAGCCCTGCTTTGAAGTACCAATTCTGTCTATAAAGTATCTAGCTATTGTTAATACTATTTTTCAAATTACATTCTGGTTTCTTTCTGGATAGCCCTGGTATATCAGAATCACCTAAAACTTTGTGATTCAGTAGAACTTGGGGAGAGTTCAACAACTGCATTTCTAAAACGTTTCCCCGCGACATGGTGGTCAAGAAGCACACTTTGAGAACCACTGGTGTAGATAAGCCTGGTTGGATGCTAGAAACACCTTTGGGGTTAAGAGTAAGAAAAGGCACCTGTTCTCCAGGCCACACCTGAGGCCACTTCACTCAGAGGCTCTGAAAAGGGGACTCTAGCGTTGATATTTTCAAAAACTTTTCTGGAATATTTTCATTAACAGTCAGTTGAGAGAACTACAGAGGAAGGAGAAAAAAAAAAAAAGACTACAAAGATGCTTAATAAACAATAGTGGTGAAGTTAAAAAAAGACCAAAAAAAATACTAAACGTTACGGATGATTTTTAAATAAGGCAGTGGCACGTGATGAAAGCATCACTTTGTTGTGTGCCTGCCCTGGTGAAGAGAGTAACCTGCACCACCAAAGGGTTAGAAGAAGCTTAAAGTCATTCAGATGCTTCAAATGAGGTGGGACAATGCAAGGAGAAGGGAAGTGAGGTCACACAACTCTTTTCAATCGCATGACCACTTTAGATTGATGGAACAAGGACTATACACAGGTGGACAAACTGTGTTCTTTGTTCAGTCCATCCCAAAGCAATAAAACAGCACTCACCCATTAAAATGGCTGCAGAGTTGACGTAAGAAAGGTAGCAAAAAAGAGGCGAGGAGAAAAAACAACAGAGTTGAATTTGTATGCACACATTCAGCAGTAACCAAACCACTGCCCAAAGGCCACATGTAAGTGAGGCTTGTTTTGCTTATCTGTGGTATCAGGTACTATGAAAACTGCCATGAAAGGTATGTTAAACAGTTTGATGAAAATGTTTCAGACTGTATATGAAACCAGCACATTGTACCCCCTTGATTGTACTAATGTACTAAGCTATGATTCAATAAAAAAAGAAAGAAAGAAAGAAAGAAAGAAAGAAAGAAAGAAAGAAAGAAAGAAAGAAAGAAAGAAAGAAAGAAAGAAAGAAAGAAAGAAAGAAAGAAAGAAAGAAAGAAACAGATACTGTGAAAATTATGCATGGACCTTTTCTTTGATCATCAGTTCTTGTTAGTGTTTATTTATTTAATGTGTGGCCCAAGACAACTTTTGTTTTTGCAGTGTATGGTGGGGGGGGGGGAATTAAATCCCCCTGGACTGTAAATGGAGGCTGTGTTTGATTAAATTTTTTGGGCCTGATCTATAGCTGTGCAATTCCCTCCTGTTAGTTCATCTCCCATTCTTACCCCCTCCTCTTGCCCCTAAACCCCTAAAACTTGCTGTATTTTTCCTCAGGCCAGACTTGGCACTCTCTTCAAGACTCCTAGTCTCTAGGAAGTAGGGCCTTTTGTCGTCTGAGCCTCTGGTTTCAGGTTGAAACTCTGGGAAAACAAGTTATCAAAGATGCCTTGTCAGCTAAAACTATGAACAAAAGCCAACCAAGGTCAGCTATTCATGGAAAAACTGTTTGCAGTTTGGGGACAACTAAAAATAGGTATATGTGTGGGTAGCTAACCAGCATAAATTCATAAGGACAATAAAGATTTCAAGACGTTAAGCCACATTGTCTATCAAATACTACAGGTGTATACTCTGAGAGCAGAGGTGGACTATTGCCAACATGCCACAGAATTTAGGTCACATAAAAGCAATACAGGAAAGACCCAGTAATAAACGAAACTCCTGGTAATGTAGGTCCTCACCATGTCACCTCAAATACGTAACTTAACAGCATGCCAATCAGTAACCAACAGAAAATAGCTGAAGAAAGAATTACAAGTACCAATTAGTCAACACATGTTTAAACCACATCCTTAATGTTATTGTTATTTATAATCATCCTCCTCCTCATTGCAGGCTGATCTTTTTCAATGTATCAGTTTGGGCAGTCTCCAAAGCCTATTAACAGGGACTTTGATAAGATTATTAACAAGTTTTGCCATTACCTTTACTGCATTCAAGTTTCTTTGTTCTCCATCTGGTATTTTCTTTCTGTTCCTTCGGCATCTTCTTTATTCTTATCCAGAATCTTAGAACATTCCCACTGAGCCCATTATTAAATTACCAAGCCAGATTGGCAATTAAATTATATCCTTGAGCCTAAATTTTAGTTCTGAAAAGCCTCCTTTATTTTTACAACATGCTCCCCAAATTGCTGGCTCAAAACTCTCTTTGGGCCAGAGATTCTATTTCCCCAAAATAAATTTACTATTCTCTCAAATCCATGATCAGCACACCACAGAATGCCATCATCCTTGTCCAGGAAATACCTACACTGTCTTCTTTCATAATATCCATAGTCACACTGGTGCTTACCCAAAAATTCAAAATCACTTTTGACTTCTTAGGAAATGAACTATTTTTGAAGCCAGACCACCTCAATTAAACATTCTGGATCCTACTAATCCCCACAGCAGCATTCCTTTGCTCTTATTTAAGAGATAATTTCCTCCATCTCTCTCTACATGTTCTACTAATAAAAAAAAAAAAAAAAAACTATTTCTTTACTCACAACACTTCTGACACTTAAATATGTGGGGTTTTCCAGACCAGCAATCAATTCTCGACCAACTCTCCAGGCACCAACTCAGTGTCCTATATTTTAATTCAACTCTGACCATAGTAACTACCCTGAATTAGCTGAGAGCCCTCAGATTAAGGGCTTAGTCCTACCAGGTTGCCCCGATTCAGACACCTATCTTATGTGGTGGGTCCCCAGGTTGCCCACTCTTCTTTCTGACAGCTACAAATGGAAGGTTCCCACTACCCCTTCCTCGTGTTTCATGATTTATTATAATAGATCACAGAACTCAAGTAAGGCTTTTACTTAACTTTAATGGTTCAGTATGAAAGGATTCAAATGAAGGGGTATATGAAGTGGTAAGTAGGGTGGGGTCCAGAGGAGACTTGAGACAAGGGGTTTCTGTGCTCATGGAGTTGGGTGCACCACTTCCCTGGTATGTGGATGCAATCAACAACCTGAAAGCTCTCTGAACCCCATTGTTTAGGGATTTCATGGAGGTTCCATTCGTCATGCCTTTTAGGAGGCATGATTGTCTAAATCGTTGGCTTTGGGCCCCTCTCCACTCCCTGTAGTTCTGGGGGTAAGACTGAAAATTCCACTCTCCAATCAGGGCTTGGTCTTTCTGGTGACCAACCTCCAACCCAAATCTTTCTAGGTTCCAACCACCAGTCCTCTCATTAGCATACAAAAAAATGTATCACTCTCCAGATTTTAAGGATCTTAGCCCCTCTGCTCTCATATTAGGAATCAGGGACTACGACCAAATGTTATAACAAAAAAAAAAAAAAATACTCCTAGCATCCTTTCACTCAATCTAAGAATTTTAGAAGCTCTGTGTCAGGAAACTGGAACAGATGCTAAATATACATTTCTTATTTTATCACATCTAGTTTGGGTGGTGATTGAGAATCGTCAATCGCTGATCCTTTTTTAGTCATTGTATATCAGACTAAAACAAACTCTGAGATACCAATTTTCAGTTTTATTCTAACTTTTCACAGGAAGGAAAGTTATAGGTTATTTGGATTTAAAGCTTCAAACACACGGCTGAGAAATGAGTTAATTATTTTTCATTTTAAATGACATTAATAAAAATATTACATCAAGCCTTGCCAAGGCAGAAGTGATTCAAAATTGCTATACTGTGAAATTAATGACTCTAAAGAAGAAAACAAACAAACAGACATAATTTCTTCTAACTTCAAATAGACAGGGGTTAGCATCTATTATAAGGGTTTCTTCAGAAAGTCGAAACTTCTTATGACCCAAATCAGTCTTAGGGGTCTTGTGCAGTGAAACACAGCAAGTATTTCCTAAAACAAGAAGGACCTCATTGCATTGATTCAAAGGGCTGTGCTCTGTAAGCTTGAAAACTGTATTCATCAGAGCTTGGATTTCTGAAGAATTGCTCTTGCTAGTATGCTGAGTAGGTGTTAGAATATTTATTCTGGGTAAAGTTCTTTACAATATCATCATTTGGAAAATAAGCACAGCAGATACAATACCCCTACTCTCATTTAATTAGTACTTTTTGGAGCTTCTGTAAAGAACTGTTGTGTGGATCAGCTCAGCATTCATTAATATTAAACATAAAGGATTAAAATCTTATAAGTAATTGCTGCCCTGTAAGTGCTTCACTTGGTTAAGCAAATCTTTTGTGTTTATCAGCTAATTCTCAACTAGATCGTAACTCTTTTAGAATGAACTACCTCCTTACTTAGATCTCATGCAGATCACAGCTTGGTTGGGAACCTACACAAAATTAAGCTACACAAATATCGGTCCACAATATGGTGATATCACAAAGACCATAACTTATACTACAGTGTGAAATGGAGACTAGGCGGCTTTGGCAGAACCACACTGGTGACTTATGCTCCAAACAAACTAGAGCCATTTTGATTCAAGTTTAGGGAACTGTTACTAACAGAAGAAAAATCTACACCAGAAGCCTAACTATAACATTTAACATCTAGGATTTCAAACACAAAGGAAAACTATAGAGGACATCTTGTTATTTTTCAAATATTTTTACCAGTCTAATAACGAAGAATCTAGTAAGTTATTTTACCTTACTAGGATTCATATTAGCCCTCTGTTTTGGTTTTATACTTCGATCTGTACCAGAGCCACATACAATATTAACCTTTAGTCATTTGAGTAACTGATTTTTATCACTAGATTGAAACAAGATCTATATATTGTATTATTGGTATCTATCAAAATGTCTAGCTCCTAATAGATTCTTGGTGAATATTTGATGTAAAAAATTTAACTCAGCAAATAGTTATAAATGAATTTATGTTATTGCTACAAAACTAACAGGTTTATAAATAATATCCCCAATGCTGTGACTTCTAAGTGGCCTTGTGAGCCTTCAATGCTTAAATAGCCTCTTTGAGGAAGAGCTAAATCTGAGTGTGGAAAAAAAAATAACTCTTAAGCAGGAGCTGTCTACTGACTCTTAAGAAGTTATAAGTTATTCATAGAAATGAGAAACAATTAAGCTGTATGCATTACATAGTACCACTAAACAATTTTATGTAAATCTTTAATAGGTTTTGATGATGCAAATATTATTAAATGACTAATTTTTTTTTTTTTTTTTTGTAGAAACAGAGTCTCACTTTATCACCCTCGGTAGAGTGCTGTGGCATCACACAGCTCACAGCAACCTCCAACTCCTGGGCTTAGGCCTCTTGCCTCAGCCTCCTGAGTAGCTGGGACCACAGGAGCCCACCTCAACACCCGGCTATTTTTTTGTTGCAGTTCGGCAAGGCTGGGTTTGAACCCACCACCCTCGGTATATGGGGCTGGTGCCTTACTGACTGGGCCATAGGGGCCACCCCAAATGACTAAAATTTAAGCACCTGCCTTAGAGATTTCTTTTGGAATCTGTGCCCTTAGAAACTGACTGGTATTGTTTATTTCAATTGACACTTAAAATTGCCCTTAAAAAATTTTAAATATTATAAATAGTCAATGTAGAAAATTTGGGAACTATACGAATCTATGAACAATCTTTAAATCACATCTATTCTTCTACTCATAAAATATTACGTTCTAGTTATCGTCTTCCATTTTTCTTAAAATATATGGAAACTACATCTCTCAATGATAAGTTTGATTTAAGTCAGAACTCCTTCATGGAAGCTTTGTAATAAAGATCTCTGCAGGTCCTCATACTTAAGTATGAATGGACAACTAAAAAGATATAGAACACAGAATACAAAGATGCATACCATATGTTAAAAAGTACTTCCTTGTGACATGGAAAGAGATTAGAATATTTTGTTGTACATATGCTGTATATTAACATCAAATCCCTAAAAATATTTAAGTGAGATGCATTTCCGTATTGCTTATAAAATGAAATGTTTTTAAATAATTAAACATAAAAAACTTAGGGCAATGCCTCCTAAAAATGTAAAAGTATTATATAATTTACCATAATGTCTCCCTAGTTTGACTATTAGAATACTAAAAATTTATTTTTAAATTCAACTATAGTAGGCCTGATGTGGTGGCTTACACCTATAGTCCTGGGACTCTGGGAGGCCAAGGCGGGCAGATTGCTTGAGCTCAGGAGTTCAAGACTAGCCTGAGCAAGTGCAAGACCCCATCTCTAAAAATAGCTGGGCATTGTAGCTGGCATCTATTCTCTGCTACTCGGGAGGTGGAGGCAAAAGAATCAGTTGAGCTCAAGATTTTGAGGTTGCTGTGAGCTATGATGCCACAGTACTCAACCTCTGGGCAACTGAGTGAAACCCTGTCTCAAAAAATAAATAAATAAGAGAGGAGGAGCCAAGATGGTGGCCGAGTAACAGCTTCCTTGCAACTGGGCTCGGTGAGACTGGGGAGAGAAGACTTCAGGCATCTCTGGCTGACGAGATCTGCCCAGAAACATCCCTTTGGGGACACAGGGAGACAGC
>CAUYON010168406.1:0-16914 GCA_963573935.1 Arctocebus calabarensis
GCTGGCATGGATGTGGAGAGAAGGGAACACTTTTACACTGCTGGTGGGACTGCAAACTGATTCAACCTTTTTGGAAGGAAGTATGGAGAACTCTCAAAGAACTCAAGCTAGACCTCCCATTTGATCCTGCAATCCCATTACCAGGCATCTACCCAGAAGGAAAAAAATCCTTTTCTCATAAGGACACTTGCACTGGACTATTTATTGCAGCTCAATTTACAATCGCTAAAATGTGGAAACAGCCTAAATGCCCACCTACCCAGGAGTGGATTAACAAGCTGTGGTATATGTACACTATGGAATACTATTCAGTCATTAAAAAGATGTAGATTTTACAGCCTTTGTATTAACCTGGATGGAAGTGGAACTCGTTAGTCTTAGTAAAGCATCACAAGAAGGGAGAAGCATGAATCCCTTGTACTTAATTTTGATATGAGGACAATTAATAATTAAAGACAAGACGGGGGTGAGGGAAGGGGAGAGCAGAGAGAGCAAGAATGAGGGAGGGGTGGGGAAAGGAAGAGCAGAGAGAGGGAAGGAGCGAGAGAGGTGGGGTCTTGGTGTGTGCCATACCTTTTGGGGGCAAAACACGATTGTAAGAGGGACTTTACCCAACAAATGCAATCAGTGTAACATGGTTTCTTATACCCTCAATGAATCCCCAACAATAAAAATAAATTTTAAAAAAAAAGGAAGTACATTGGCTCTATTGATTAAACACACTATATCTGAGTGGGTGTTTACTTCCAGATTTCCCTCTTAAAATCCTCCAAGACTAAAGTCATGTGCCAGTGTGCGTATGGAGTGAACATTCCAGCTTTTAATCTTGGAACACCGTATTTCAAGTGTGTCCTACTTCCGACACTCAACACCTGCCTTGCTACCATCTTGTCATCACACTGTACCCCATACATGTCTCCAGTTATGATTTCATAAAAAATTAAACTGAGAAAACCTTAATTTTCATTAAAAAAAAGACCTTTCTAGAAGAGCAAACTGCAGCCGTAAGCCAGAAGCCCAGGAAATACTTAAACGAAATATAATTGTAGCATTGTAAAGATGAAGCTCTCAAGACTTTTTAGAAAATGAGTATCTCCAAGGAGACACCTGGCAACAAGAAAGATGCCCTTTATTTTGTGCTGTGCCCTCAGCTAGCTCATTCCAGAAACGACAGGTTTATGCACCTCCTGTTGGCATTTGGTGGGAACTCGAGAAATACTCACGGAGGAGTGAGGAAGTCAGGGCTTAGTGATTATTTTCCCTTTTTCATTCCCTAAATTATTTTTAAAAGATCTTTTTTTTAACCTATCCACCAAAAAAAAGTTCACTTCAGAAAACCTGAGAACCCGCAGAGGAAAGAAGTGCCTGAGAAAACAAAAAGTACCTGTAACCTTGTCACCCAAATACACATGTGTGTTTCAGTGCAAGTTCTGGCTTATGCATGGTAGACGTGTTGTTTTCAATAAATAAATCTATGTACATATAGATGCAAACAGTTCTGAAGGAAGCTTGTTTTAACTACAGCTCCCACCAGTAGCACACGTGAGTTTGGTCATACGAAATGAACATAAACAGCCCGAGGTAAACACCAAGGTTCTGGTTAGCCCGTAAGTAGATGGTCTGAAGTTGGTTGAGCATGATATGTGCTGGTTTAATGGATTAAACTGTGGCCTCCAAAAGATAGGTCCACCCAAGCTAAGCATGTGGTCTTATTGGGAACAAGTGTCTTTGCAAATGTAATTGAGGTGAGGATCTGGAGTGGAGGTCACCCTGGACTTGGGTGGACCTGAAAGCTAATGAGAAGTGAATGTTCTTAAAGAGAAAGAAAAAGAAAGGGGAGAGGAGTTCATGTGAAGGTGGAGGCAGAGGCCAGAGTGATGTAGCCACAGGCCAAGGAATAGCTGGAGCCACTAGAAGCTGGAAGGGGCAGGAAGGAGCCTCCTCCAGAGCCATTAAAGGCTCCAGAGCCAATAATGACCTGACTTCAGACTTCCAGCCTCCAGAACTACGAGGGGATAATCCCCAAGTTGTGGCAACTTGTCACACCAGCTACAGGAAGGCGCACAGCTGGGCACCTTCCACGCATGCCCCTGCAGACACCTGCTCTGCTCTCCTCCATCTGCAATCTGCCCCCCAGAGACAGACCCACGACTCACTTGCCCTGTGGCTTTCCAGTTGCACTCTGTCCTTGGGAGCAGAAGAGAGTAAGGAGGAGCATGGGGGCTCCTGCCTGCTTGGCCCCACGGGCTGCGGATGGGGATGCTGCATCCTCCACTAAAAATTCCTTTCCACATCTAGGAGATGAGGACTGCTTCCACCCCTGCGTGTGTGGGTTTATAGAGGTGAAGTGGCTCTCCAGTAGTCCCAAGGAAGAGCAATTTAGGGTGCTTCTCCTAACTCTGCCCATACCTATCTAAGTTATGTTTTCATAAAACTCTTCTCAGAATTGGAGTGCACCATCTATTTTCCTCAGGACCACGGGAAGAACATGATATTACTCTGCTTTTATGTATGTTCAAAATTCTCTATGGCCACAAGTTTCAAAACATACCATAATAGGAATCTTTAAAGAAAGAAGAGTTATGGCAGAGTCCTGTTCCGATCTCCTACCAAAGAATCCCAGCTGCCACCTTGCTGCCCTCCTCATGCTTGCAAGATGGCTGTTGAAGCTCCAGCCATCACATCCAAGTTCTGGACAGGAAGAAGGGAAAAGGCAAAGGGTAAAGGGACCTGTCTCTTGTGATGTCACATCTAGCAAATTCTGCTTACAACACATAGGCCAGGTCTATGATTCATTCGGTAGGGAGACTGGAGGGAGGTATTTTCACCTGAGCACATTGCCTCCTTACACAAAATAGCAGTTTTTTGGTAAGGAAGAAGAAGAAAGTATGTATTGGGTATGCTATTATCAGTCTCTACCATCAAGATTCAATTCATTCCCCTGAAGTCTCATAGCTAATAAGAAGACCACTAGCAAGAAGATCTAGCAAAGGCTGAGAATAGCAAAGGAGCATTCGAGGTTATGGGCTGAGTCAGAACCCAAGGATTTGTTAGTGGTGACTCAGCCAACTCTAAGCCTGACTGAACTCAAGATTAGAACTTTTACACTTGACCTCTCAGTCCCTTGTGCTAAAGATGTTCCAGACTCCCAAACAGTGTACCTCACCAGCAGCTCTCAACTAATTATAATCCTCTTTCATTTCAATCCAACCCAACCTAACATAAGCAAAAAGAAGAAAAACAAAGTTATTTTAAAGATAAGGGGGTGTCAGCTGGAACTAAAAGACTAGAACTATAGTGGGAACTATCAAAATCTGGGAATGGAGTGACTAGATCTCTCTCCTTCTGTGTTTTTCTGCACTTTTTCTGATGTTTTCTCTCCTTTACAGCTCCAAATTGTCAGGAAAAGATTCCAGTTCTTATCTTTGAGCAAGTATTTGTTCCTGGATCAACTAATTGTGACCAAGGGAAGGATTCTGAGGAAGAGACTGTATATTACTATTATTAATAACAGTATATACGTTCTCTTCGTTATGATTCAGACATTATTAAAAACCTATAGGATTTGATAGCAAAATTATTTTTATCAAACTGTGATGCAAATGATTTAGAGCAGTCAACCACATTGGTTATCATTTTGATGGATCTTATCATTCGTGAAAATGTCACTGATTGTGTAGACATCAGTAGCACACACCCTTATTTAAACTAGCTTTGTTTTCCCACTAGTCTCCTCGTTAATAGGTTAAACAAAACCTAACAAAACCTAATCTTCATCTGAAGATTTTTTTTTAATTTTGAAAATTTTATTTGTGATACTACTCAAGCTCTCTCAAGTCTGCATTCTGCCAGACAGGGGAAGAAAAAAAAAACCACTGGTCAATTTTAGGGGGTAAACTTGTCACTTCATTAGGGTTTTTAGTCTCTATGTATCACCTTAAAGAATTTTTTTTTTTTTGCAGTTTTTGGCCGGGGCTGGGTTTGAACCTGCCACCTCCAGTATATGGGGCTGGCACCCTACTCCTTTGAGCCACAGGCACTGTCCACCTTAAAGAAACTTTTTAATACTTGTGTATCCATATGCCTTTGTTTCCCCCATGTACAATGCAAATGATAACAGTACTGTCTCTTAGCCACACAAGAGTGATAAGAAAAATTATACTGTACTCTTGGCTATTTCTTGCCAAAAAATAAAAAAATAGTACTGTTACTCATGTTGTGAGGATTAAACAAACAAGAGACACTCAGGATTGCGCCTATGCATCGCTGGCATCCAGAGCATTTGGTAGTGTTAATACTGTTATTTGCTCCCACGTCGCCTTTAAACTCCACTATTTCAGGGCTTCCTAGCGCCTCAAGTGCTGAACCTGTTTCTACCTTCCATAAACTCAATGCAAAGTTGTCGGTTCTGCAGACATGTGCTGGGTGCTTCTGGCGCTGGACAGGGCGTCCACAGTGCTCCAGACACCTCCTGCCTCCCTCATTGCCCTCCACCTCACCTGTGGAGGAGTTCTCCCTCCAGAGCAGCACTTCAAATACAGACCCACAAAGGTACAGTCCGTATCCATAGTTACCTCGTCAGGTTCTTGAACCCTGGGTCACTGTACTTCCACCCCAATCCCCCAGGGCTGGTACCCGACACCCAGGTCAGCACTGTGCTCAGCGCCCACTGAAACCATTCAAACAAACCAATACCAAGCCTGCCAGCTTGCTGCCCCCATCCTCCCCACGGAAACCACAGTACAAGGTCTGGCCCACGTGTTCCCCTCTCTCTGTGCCCTGACTGACACTGTTGTTTCCTCTGGGGCCCCCTCTTTTTGGGAAGTGTAAGAAACCATCAGTTAAATGGCAGCCGGATCTGAAGTGCTGGCCTCACTACAGCTACATTTTTTGTTAATACACTATAATTTAGACTCGGCACCTGTAGCTCAAGTGACTAGGGCGCCAGCCACATATACCAGAGGTGGCGGTTTCGAGCCCAGCCCAAGCCTGCCAAACAGCAATGACAACACAGCCAAAAAAATAGCTGGGCATTGTGGCGGGCACCTGTAGTCCCAGCTACTTGGGAGGCTCAGGCAGGAGAATTGCTTAAGCCCAAAGAGTTTGAGGCTGCTGTGAGCTGTGATGCCAAGGCACTCTACCAAGGGCGACATAGTGAGACTCTGTCTCAAAAAAATAGATACACTGTAATTTAACCCAGACACCACCAGGATCATCTCTTTCTCTCCTGCTCCAATGTCGCTGGGCCCAACACCTCCCAAAGGGCCTTGTGGAGAGGCGCAGCCTATGCCCTGTTCCCAGATCCCTGTATCTAGCTGACCTCGCCAGGCAGGGAGGCAAGGAGACAGAACACACCTGCCCCTCACCCCCACAGGGCTCCCAGCCACCATCTCCAGGCCCTTATAGCCCCAGGAAGCTGACTCCTCACCTGTTTTCTCCATCCTGATCATTCAAGCACCAACCTTATGCCTGAGCCCTTCAGGACTGTGATTCTGAGACACATCTAGACCACCTTGCATTTTGAACATTAGGTGCCAGCCACATACACCAGAGCTGGCAGGTTCGAATCCAGCCCAGGCCGCCAAACAACAATGACGGCTGCAACCAAAAAATGGCCAGGCATTGTGGCGGGCGTCTGTAGTCCCAGCTACTTGGGAGGCAGAGGCAAGAGACTCACTTACGCCCAAGAGTTGGAGGTTGCTGTGAGCTGTGATGACACGGCACTCTACCCAGGGTGACAGCTTGAGGCTCTGTCTCAAAAAAAAAAAAATTTCTCTCCCTCTCAAAAAAACAAAAACAAAACCAAAAAATACCCCAATAGTTTTTGGGTTCAATAGCTTTGGTTTTCAAGACTGTTTTCTGTCTCATAACATTCAAAAGCCTCCTCAGAACTTCAGAGCCAAGATTTTGGCTCCTTACGACCTGAATGGGGTTGTGGCTATGCTCACCTTCACCCCCACCTGCCCACAATGGTCTCATTTTCATAGTGAATTATGTGTGCATGCATGTGTGTGTATAAACAGAAACAAAAATACCCATGCTTACCAGTGAATATACAAATGTATTATTCTGTGGCCAAAAAAATAGAAAAATGTGTGTGGAGGCAATAGCATAGCTTATGAGGTTTATCCAAAGAATATTCCTAGACCAGTAACAACAATCTAAAAACAATAAAGTAATGTATACACCCCTAATATGAGACAAATTCTTTATCATAAAGAATAATTTTAATGCCCCACAAATCCTACATGCTCTGGTCATTCATCCCTCCTTCCCTGATGGTCACCTACAGCCATGGGTTTGCCTTTTCCAGAAAGTCACAAAATTTTAAAGACTACACAGAATGTAGAGAATTTTCACATTAGCGTCTTTCACTTAGTAATAGGTATTCACATTTCTGCTATTTCTTTTTATGGCTTGGTAGCTCATTTCCTATTAGCGCTGAATGATTTTCCATTGTCTGGATGCATCACTGAAAAAAAGCATCTTGATAGCTTCCAGGTTTTGCCAATTATGAATAAAGCTGCTATAAACATCTATATGAAGATTTTGTGTATGTGTGATCATGAGTTTTCAATTAATTTGGATAGATACCTTGGAGCGTGATTGCTGGATCAGATAGTAAGAGCATGTTTAGTTTTCTAACAAACTGACAAATTGTCTTCCAAAGTAACCAGTGGCCGTATCATTTTTGCATTCCCACCAGCAATGAATAAAAAGTTCCTGTTGCTCCACATCCTCACTAATATTTGAAGTTGTCAGAATTTTGGATTTTGACTATTTGTGTGGGGGGGGGGGTTGGGGGGGTGGGTGTGTGTCAATAAAACTTCATTCACAGAAACAGGAAACTCACCCACACGTTGGAGTTGTGATCAAGGTTGTGAATAAATATAATTTACTTTCTTCCTTCCAACTGAGATGGCTTTTTGTTTAATTTCAAAATATGAAGGGATTGCTGGAGTTTTTGTTATGTGGATACCTTGTATAATGCTTAAGTTAGGACTTTTGATGTGTCTGTCACCAGAATGGTGTTCATTATACCCAAAGAGTAAGTTTTTATTCCTCACTGCCTTCCACCCTCCCCCTTTCTTGGTTTCTCATATCCTTAAGATTGTATCCATGTCTACACATTGTTTAGCTCATGTTTATTAGTGAGGACATAAGGTGTTTGATTTACCATCCTGAGGTACTTCACTTAGGAGAATTGTTCCCGGTTCCATCCAAGTTACTGCAAATGACATTATTTCTATCCTTTTTATGGTTAAGTTGTACTCCACAGTTTGTATATGCACATTTTCTTTATCCACTCATGAATTCATCACACTTAGATTTATTCCAGATGTATGCAATTGTGAATTGCACTATGATAAGTTTTGAGCATAGGTGTCTTTTTAATAAAATGCCTTCTTTTCCTTTGAGTAGATTATCCAGCAGTGGGATTCTTGGATGAAATAGTAGGTCTACATTTATTTCTTTGCAGAATCTCTATATTGTTTCAATAGATCAAATGGCAGATCTACATTTATTTCTTTGAGAAATCTGCATATTGTTTTCAATAAATGTACTAATTTACAGTCCCACCACTGGTTTATCAGGTGTTCCTCTCTCAGAATCTTCGTCAGCATCTCTTATTTTTTGACTTTTTAATGATGGCCATTCTCATCATGGTTTTAATTTGCATTTATCTAATGATTAGTGATGTTGACCACTTTTTTATGTGTTTATTGGCCGTTTGTCTATCTTCTTTTGAGAAACTTCTGCTGATATCTTTGCCCACTTTTTAATGGAGTTGTTTGTCTTTTCCTTGCTGATTTGTTTGAGTTCTCTCTGGATGCTAGTCCTTTGTTAGATATACAGTTTGTGAATATTTTCTCTCATTCTGTATATTGTCTAGTCCCTCTGTTGATTTTATCTTTTGCTATGCAGAATATTTTAATTTAATTAAGCTCCATATATTTACTTTTGTTTTTGCTCTATTTGTCTTTGGGGTCTTAGTCTTAAATTCTTTGCCAGGGCGAATCTCTAGAAGAGCTTTTCCTAGGTTTTCTTCTAGAATTTTTTTTTTTTTTTGAATCATAGCTGTGTACATTAGTAGTTCAATCACGGGGTACAGTGTGGGGGCTTCACATGCAATCTGAGTTTTTTTATAGTTGCATGCATTTAATTCTTCTAGGCATCTTGCATTAACTTTTGAATATGGTGAGAAACAAGGTCTTTATCTGCATGTGGCTATCCTAGCATCATTTATTGAATCGGGCTTCCTTTCTCCAGTGTTTGTTGTTGTCTGCTTTGTTGTTGTCTACGGCCATACCACCCTGAATGCACCCAATCTCATCTGTTGTCTGCTTTGTTAAAGATCAGTTAGGTTCTCTATTCTGTTCCATTGGTCTATGTCTCTGTTTTTATACTGTACCATGCTGTTTTTGTAATATAATTTGGAGTAATATAAAGTGATATAATTTGGAGTCAAATAATGTACTGTCTCTAAATTTGTTCTGTTTAGATAAGGTTACTTTGGCTATTTGGACTCTTTCTTTTGGATCCAAATGAAACTTAGATTATTTTTTTCTACATCTGTGAAATGTGATGCTGGTATTTTGATAGGGATAGAATTGACTCTATAAATCACTTTGGACATTTTAGCAATGTTGATTCTACCAATACATGAGCAGGTATATTTTTTCATTTCTTTGTGTCATCTGTGATTTTTTTTTATCAGTCTTTTGCAGTTCTCCTATAGAAAACTTTTACCTCCTTTGTTAAATACTTTATTTTCATTGTAGTTACTGTAGTCTTGAGTCCTTGATTTGATTCTCTACATGACTGTTGTAAGTACATAGAAATGCTAATGATTTATGTACATTGATTTTGTAACCCGAGACTTTGCTGAATTTATTTATCAATTCCAGAAGTCTACTAGTGAAGACTTTAGGGTTTCTAGACACAAGATGATATTGTCAGAAAACAGGGATAGTTTGACCTCCTCTTTCTGGATTTAAATGCTCTTTATATCTTTCTCTTGCTTGATTGCTCTGGTTAGGACTTCTGATATTCTGTTGGATAGAAGTGGGCACTTTTGCCTTGTCCCAGTTCTTAGGAGCAATGCTTTCAACTTTTCTCTATTTGGTACGATGTTGGATGTAGGTTTGTAATATGTGGGTTTTATAATTTTGAGGTTATGTTCCTTCTCTAGATAGTTTATTGAGGGTTTTTATCATGAAAGGATACTAGATTTTATTGAATGCATTTTCTGCATCTTTTGAGGTCTTTGTTTTGTTTCACATTTATTTTTTTTCTATATATTGAACCATCCTTTCATCCCTGGGATGTAACCCACTTGATTATACTGAGTTTTTTAAAATTTCCAATTAATATAAGGGCACATATGATTAGGTTACATGGTTTGCATTCATTAGGTAGAGTCAATGTTGTAGTTGAGCTTTTCGCAAGAATGGATTATCAAGCATCCAGTATACTTGATAGTAATATCCAACAAGTAGATGATGGATTTTGTTTTTTGTTTTTTTGGATGTACTATTGAATTCAGTTTGCTAGTATTTTCTTGAGTATTTTTGCATCTATCTTCATAAGGGATACTGGCCTCTAGTTTTCTTTTCTTTCTTTTTTTGGGGGGGGCTTTGGTCTGAAAATGACTCTGGCTCTATAGAATTAGTTAGGGAGGGTTTCCTCCTTCTCAAAGTTACAGAATAGTTTCTATAGGATAGATTCCAGTTCTTGTTTATAGATCTGGTAGAATTCAGCTGTGAACCCATCTGGGTTTTTTTAATTGTTGTTATTGAGATATTTTCTAAACTACTGCTTCAATTTTCCTGCTCATTATTGGTCTATTCAGGATTTACATTTCTTCATGATACAGACTTAGAAGGTAGTGTGTTTCTGGGAATTTATCTGTTTCCTCTAGTTCCTTCTAGTTTGTTTGCACAGGAGTTTTTTTAGTATTTATAGTATTCACAGATGAGATTTTATGTATTAATTTTATTGTCTCCTTTTCATAAAAGAAGGTCTATCTATAAGTAAGTTTTTCTTTTATGTGGGCATATGTTAAATCATCTACTGGCTTCTATTACCATTGAGTACATTGGACATACAGTTTTCAATTCTTGTAATACCTTACTGAGGGGAATGTGTTTCAACTTCATCCAGGTTAATACCAAAGATGTAAAGTCTCCATCTTTTTATGGCTTAATAGTATTGCATGATATACAATCACCACAGTCTGTTAATCCATTTCTGGTCACTAGGTATTCTGTGGTGTTAGGAGTTGGAGAACACCTGAGCTGGTTTTGCTGTATAAAATGGAGGTCTCTCTGGCTGCAGAAGAGATCTAGTCTAGTCTTCCTGACTTATTTTCCCTCAATCAGGGTCTGGTCACTTTGTCTGCATTCAGTCCCTATAGGATTGGGATCCTGAAGCACTTGCCAGCTTTCTTAGGAAAGCTCTTCAAACAGTGTCCCCTAGAAACAAAGTGGCCTTCCTGTGGGTACAGAGCCATTCAGCTCACCTCAAGGATGGTTGTCAGAGCTCAGCAGGCAGGCCAGAGATGGCCTTGTGCTAGGACCCTGCAGATTTTTCGTCCATGGCCTTTCCCAGAATGGCAGTGCCCTGTCTCTAGCCAAGCCTTTGGGAGTTCCACCTCTTCTGGCAATCAATTCTGGCTGCCACAGCTGTTTGAGGTCACTGGCTTGCTCAATCCTCTCCAAGGCAGCTCCAGTGAGCAAATCAGTCCAAATCAAAAAGCTGCAAAGCAGCCCCTCCCTGACCCCAGTCCTCCGTGTGAGGGGCCAGCCAGCTTCTGCCTGTACCCAGGAACTTGCCTTCTGTGCTGGTCCTCTTCAGCTCCAGACCTCCTCATTGGATCTTGGAGTCTCCTACTACTTCACTGTGTCCTCGGAATGATAGGGGTAGTTTCCCCCAGCGAGAAGTAGCTGGAATCTTCCCCCCTTGTCTCTCCACAAATGGTTAGTAAGAAGTCTCTAGTCCGCCATCTTGCTCTAGCTCCCTCCAGATACTTCTTTTTAGCCTTTGTGTACCATTAGCCAGTATAATGCCACAAACAGTATAATAACCACACACATCCTTTCTTCTCTTCAAACTGAGACCAATACATTGTAGTCCTTTAAACAGTTCATCCATCCGATAATCTGATGCACATCAAGACCATTTCTAGTTGTACAGTTTTCTGGCTAGAGAAGGAAAGTGTACCCATAACACATTTTCACTTACTAGGACCTATTTATTCATTAGATGGCCACTTGTAGGAACTGAAATATGTGGAAAGAGAGAGAGGCCTTATAAATACTTAAAAACAATGGATTTTTTTACATACTATCCTTAAATACATAACTTTTGCTTTTTCTATAATTGTACTAATTTCATTTTCTCAAAATGAGCTCTAATACCTATAAAGTAGGCTTGACAGAGTAACTGGAGTTACAATCATGGAAAATATGAGACAGTATATCATGTCTCATATGCTTTATGAGATAAATAAAATGCTTTACAAATAAAAAGGCTACTTACAAATCTTTTCTCAAGGCAAAAAAAAAAAAACCCCAAAACCAAACAAAGAAAGCAAGATCAGTAAGAAGTATTTTAAAAGTACAATCCTTCTTCTAAGATATATATATAATGTTAACAATATTTCAAGACACATGACATGTTCCAAATATAAATGAAATTCCAGAAATGTTAAAGTATGTAAATTCAGAACAAGAAAACCCAGGGTTAATTCATAATCTATTCCAAAATAATGTTTTCAAAGTTTCCATATGCTACTTCCTACACTAAATGTCTTCCTTTCACATGTGCTAGCATTCTGTATTTTATTACAGGATACTGACTGCGGGAAGGGAATTTTATCAATTTTTTCATCATTTGATATGAAGAAGTTAGGAATATTACATTTGATCTCAGGAAGTTTGGAGTAACATATTGGAGAGTGTGGGTTTAGGAGCCAGACCCCAGTTCTTCCCTTACTCTGGCATTAACTAGCTTTATAATGTTAACATGCCACTTCACTTTTCTGGACAATTATAATTTATTTAATGTTGTGTGTTTGTAAAATGTAATCTTTGCTTGGAAAAAAGTAACTGACAAACTATACAGTTTCTTTCAGATAGGAAAGACTCTATTGACAAATATGCACATTACATAATTTTTTGAAAGGCCAATGGCCTTGAGCAGCAAAGGAAAACAAACTTACAAAATTTTTTAGCAGAATTTTTAGTACAAATGGCAAAGCACAAGAACCTAGCTTAACACAGACTTTGCACAAGAATTTCAGACCTGAGTGGATTCACCATATTGATATTCCTGATCAAACTTTATGATTGGTCTATATATTTTTTTTATAAAATCTGGGAACTTTAGAATTTGGAGTTTATTAAGAAGTTAGTGAAATTTTGACCAAAAGAATATTAATGTAGTAACTGGCATATTTTTATCAGAAAAAAAATTGTTTTCAGAATAAACATTACTATAGATAAAGATATTCTCTACCTAATAAAGTGATCAATTTGTTAGAAAGGTAGAGAAGTTATAAATACATATGTATTCAATAATATATACTCATATATATGTATGTGCATATATATATATATACACACATATATATAAAGTTCCAAGGAAAAATAGAAAATCCATACTCACAACAAATGATAGAATTTAAAACACTTATCTCAGTAGTGTTTTAAACAACCAGTAAAAAGTCAATAAAGATATAGAAGATTTAGAAAACACAACAACCAAAATTGATTCAATGTAATCAATACCTAAACACACAGTATTTTTAAAAGAAAAAGAGCTATAATAAAGAGAAGACATTTATCACACATAAAATCAATTAAACATTGATATGCTTATTGTTTAAAGAACTTCTACAAATAAATTGTAAAAAGAAATAAATGTAATAAAATTGAAAGATAGACAAAAGCCTACCACACAGCAAATGTTAATTGCAATGCTATCTTCATAGAAGCACTTCTGATGTCAATTTTGGGCATTGTTCCTGTCTGCATAACCTTCTCTAACCAGGTTTTTTGGCTTTCTTAGAGATACTATTAATACAACATGTTTTTAATAAATTCCTGTACTGCTTACACTAATTAGAGTGGATATCTGTGTTGTATTTCTTGTTTGAACATGAACTTTGAATGACATCAACATCAACGTATGGCTTATGTGGCAAAGTTTAGGCATTACTGACTCTATACACTTAAAGAAGCAAGTTTATCCCTTCTTTCACAAACTGGTTCCCACCCCTGCTATCAGGTTTCTAGGGGACTACTGATAGTAGTTCCATCATTCTGTCGTTCATCTGATTTGACTTGCCCTTTGCCTTTCTTCCTAACATTAGCACTCTAGCTCTTCTGAGATGCCAACAAATTCACAGGTCACCTTGTGGGAACATTAGCCCCTATCGAAGCAAAAATTATGCTTTTTTCCCGTGGATCAGCCTTCAGGTTGGCCAGAGAGACATCAAAGGGAGGGGAAAGGAATTTCTAAGACTTATCAGAGACTCTCACCAAATAGAAACATCTAAAAGACTATAACTTTCCCACAGAAATATATATCCAGAGTATAATAAGAACCATAAGTATCATTCTTCTTTCTAGTTATTTTCCTAATAATTTGTTCTACCCAAATACAAATTTGACCTTTTTAACCCCAAATTTATGTTCTTCACAAAAATTATGAGAATCTAGAACACTAGAATTATCTGCCTACAGATTCAGTTATTTACAATAGATCTTTGCCTATTTTTCTTAATCTAGAAGATCTATAATCTTGCCTAAAGGAAGCTTATTGACTTTTACTGTGTCCATTCTCCAAAAATTATGGCATGATTAAGCATAGTAAATTGACCCACCAGAATAAGCAGGTCCTCATAAAAAAGTGAGGTTGGCAAAACTAATTGCACATATAGTCACATGTTGCTTAAAGACCTGAGAAAAGTGTCATTAGGAGATTTTGTTATTGCTTCAGCATCATAGACTGTACTTACATAAAACCAGATAGCTTACCGCACACTTAGCCTATTGCTCCCGGGTTACAAACCTATAAAGCATGCTGCCATACTGAATTTTGTAGGCAATTGTAACACAATAATAAGTATTTCTGTATATAAACATACCTAACATAGGAAACTTACAGTAAAAAATGGTATTATCTTATTATTGGACCTCTGTTATATGTGTGGTACAGTATTGAATAAAACATTGTTACATAGCTTATGACATACATCAGCCCCTCAGAGACATTTTTCTTGCTCTATGGTTAAAACGATGCATTTGTATCTGAAAATACTCAAAGTGTTATACCAGCCTTCTTCCATTCCTCTTCCATCAAGTTTGTAAACCCTTTCATTCATTCCCTCCCCCAAAGTCCTGCCCTATTTACTCTTAGCTAATTCAAATCACTACCTATTCACTAACTGTTTATTACACATGTGACATTCATTCTAGGAGCCTCCATATTAAGCAAGATTCAGTTTCTGTAAAATCTCTGTGCTATACTTAGAAAATTTCTGGCTGACTCAGCCCTGCTGAAAAATAGCTGACTGTTACTGTGGTTCTGAGCCAAGGGAATGAACTGAGAGCTTGTTTTCCCCATCCAAGTTCCTTTCCAGGTGTAGATACTGGCGAGTAGAAGAGGCAAGAAAATTTAATTTAATGTAACATCATGATTTTGACTGAGTCTGTGAAAGACAACAAGTGGTTACGTAGACTCCAGTTAACCATGATATACACACTCAAATTTTCTTCTCATGATCCAAACACTATTTGGCCTCACTCCCCAGCATCACCACTTTGGGGATCAATTTTCTAACACAGACATGTTGGAGAACACATTCTCTTTGTTTGTATTGCTGTTTACTTATTTTAATTTTACATATTGATTAGGTTGCACTGCTTGTGTTGGTAAGGTAAAGTCTGAGATGTGGTTATGTTCTTCACCCAGGATGTACGCCATATACCCATACCTTGTACCCAGCAGGTGGAAAATTGGCAAGCCCCCCTACTCCAAACTTAATCTTAACAAACTCATCCATATTTCCTCTGCCCCAGCCAAAGAATGATCAAAGTATAAAGAGAGACCAGGAATGTTCCAGCACAAATCATTCCTTCCACATCCACATGGAAGAAAAAATCAGGAATTCTCTGTCTCACTATACTCCTTTCCCTCAAAAAAAAAAAAAAATCCTGTAATCTTCCATTTGGACTGCCTCCAAAGAATCTCAGTTATAGGCATGTACCAACCAGAAAACCTCTGCAAGAAGTCTGGAGGTCACAGTCACTGAAGATTGTTGTTCAGGGGCCCTGCTTCAATTCCTCGCAGAAATGTATGAGAGGCAGTGACTCTTTCCTTGCAAGAGAGGCAGGAATGACATCTACCTTCCCTGAATCCTATGCCCTTTCCACACCACAGTCTTGGACCCAGTTCACTATATAAAATTTCATTTCCAGACAACCACATGACATTTCACTGTATCATTAAATTTTATATTATAAATGACTACCACAATTTTACAGGCTGTGTCACAAAAGCATAAGTTACTATACTAGTCCACAAAAAGAAATCATGATGATCTGGTTATAGAAAACACAAAGATTGTGAAACACTTTAAGTAAAATTACTGTATCTTTTACTTATTTTTCTGCATTTTTCTACTAAATATCTCTCTATATATTTATAATTCTTTGATTAACTAAGGCAGTGAGGTGGGACGCCTATCATTTGGATTACACTATACCTAGCCTTGCCCTGTGGATATTATAAACTCTAATATATCCCAAACACTTTTTAACATTTTGTGTTAGTTTCCCTATTTTAGGATAATTATAGACATAAAGCTTCTTTAACAACCTCAACTCATTCTAAATGGCTATCATTTCTATCCTTCTGATGTTCAAATTTTATCAGTTCGAACATTAACAGCATTTTAAAAATGCTGACCTCTTTGCCCTTTTCAACACAACCCCAAATATCTCTGAAAAAATGTGTATTTTCTTATAATGAAATATTTCAGGTCCACCTTTAACCATCATGCCTCAAGATATTAGCTATTCTCCCAGGAATTCTGGCTACAGTAGTAAATGATATTAATCCTTAAAAACTGGGCCAAGAAGAGCATGAAAAGAATTTCAATTAAGTACTTACAGTAAGTAGTTACTAAGAATTATTTGACTATTTCAAAAAAATGATAGAATATTTTCCTTTAGGTTGTAAATTTATATTGACATTTTCAAATTATCCCTATCTATTCTTGATTTCCTTTTCTGTTTCACTTGCTCTGGAACTTTCATAGCTCTTGCTATGGAAGCTTGGCAATTCAATTTTCCTGTCTTGTTGACTACCACTTTTTTATCTCTTTGTCTGCTATTCTTAATGTTCCATTTCTATATACTGCATCATATTAAGCCCTTCTCCTTTCAAAAACTATACATTTTTTGTATCTTCCTCACTGAATTACAGTCAATGCATCCTAGAATCACCTTCAAAGTACACAGGTTAAGATGACGCTACCTGTAAGCATCATCTAGAAATATTACTCCTGATTTGGAAGGAAATGAAAATGGCTACCTAACCCAGGGGATACCAGATAAGATGAAGCAAAAGTGCCTTATACTATACATGGAGATCCTTTATTCGCTTAACAAAAGACAGCAATGGGCGGCTCCTGTGGCTCAGCGAGTAGGGCGCCGGCCCCTGATACCGAAGTTGGCAGGTTCAAGCCTGGCCTCGGCCGACCTGCAAACAAAAAAAAAAATAGCCGGGCGCTGTGGCAGGCGCCTGTAGTCCCAGCTACTAGGGAGGCTGAGGCAAGAGAATCGCTTAAGCCCAAGAGCTGGAGGTTGCTGTGAGCAGTGTGACGCCACGGCACTCTACCCAGGG
>CAUYON010168407.1:0-79160 GCA_963573935.1 Arctocebus calabarensis
AGTCTCCTTACCAAGAATTCACTGACCATCTTGTCAAGACCCACACCAGAGTATCTGTGCAGAGGACCCAGGCTCCAGCTGTGGCTACAACATAGGGTTTTTATACAAGAATAATAAAGTGAATTAAATCTGTTAAAAAAAAAAAGGAATAAATATAAAGGCTCGGGACCCATAGCACAGTGGTTATAGCGCCAGCCATGTACACTGAGGGTGGCAGGTTTGAACCCGGCCCTGGCTGGATAAACAACTGCAACAAAAAAATAGCCAGGCATTGTGGCGGGCACGTGTAGTCCCAGCTACTTGGGAGGCTGAGGCAAGAGAATCGCTTAAGCCCAAGAGTTGGAGGTTGCTGTGAGCTGTGATGCCACAGCACTCTACTGAGGGCAACATATTGAGACTCTGTCTCAAAAAAAAAAAAAAAAAAGAATAAATATAAACTCTCCTTCCTCCAAATCAACCTCATTCAACCTAAAACACAGACTAACCCCAGTCAGTCCCACTGGTATAAAAATTGGATACAATTATTTCATTGTGGATTTGAAATACCAGTGTAAAATAGAGCACCCAGTCACACAAAGAAACTGTCCTACAGAAATGTACAGAGAAGGCTCAGAGTGGAGCTCTGGGACAGGCAGAGGAAACACCAGAGTGGGTGGGATACTCAGAGGGTCCAAATGGCTCTCACTATAACTATGGAAAACAGGTGTGATTGAGCTTATTCCAGAGTATTTCCTGGATATGTTTCCTTGAGCATATAAACCCTCAGAAAATAGGAAGGCTATAATCAAAAAGACATGTATCAACAAATGTCAGTGAGGATCTGGAGAATCTGGAACCCTCATGCATTGCTGGTGGCAATGTCCCTAAAGCTTAAACATAGAGCTACCTTATGACTCAACAATTCTGCTTCAAAGTCTGTACTCAAGAGAAATGAATATCTATGTCAACCAAAACATGCATCCAAATGTTCATAACAGTATTATTTATAGGAGCCAAATATGGAAACAACTCCCAAATCCATTAATTGATGAATGGATAAACTGTGGTATATCTATATAAGGAATATCATTCAGCAATAAAACAAAGGAAGTATGGACACATGATAAAAAGTGAATGACTTGAAAGCATTTTGTTAATTGAAAGAAGCCAGTCACAAAAGACCACACATTACCTGATTCCATTCATATGAAATGCCCAGTATAGACAAGGCTATAGAGACAGAAAGTAGATTATCAGTGGCCTATGACTGAGGCTTGAGGTGACATGAACAGTGATTGCTAATGGGTGCAGGGTTTCTTTTTGGTGTTATGAAAATAAAACTAGGCTCGGTGCCTGTAGCTCAGTGAGTAGGGCGCCAGTGACATACACCAAAGGCGGCAGGTTCAAGCCTGTCTTGAACAACAATAACTGCAACCAAAAAATAGCTGGGCGTTGTGGTGGGCACCTATAGTCCCAGCTACTCAGGAGGCTGAGACAAGAGAATCGCTTAAGCCCAAGAGTTTGAGATTGCTGTGAGATGTGATGCCACAGCACTCTACGGAGAACAACATAGTGAGACTCTATCTCAAAAAAAGAAAAAGAAATAGAAAATAAAACTAATTATGGTGATGGTTGCATAATCCTAACATACTAAGAACCACTGAATTTTAAATGGGCAAAGTGTATGGTACGTAATTTACATCCCAATAAATCTGTTATTAAAAAAAAAAATCTTTAGAAAAGTTCCCATTGTTTAGGTTTTGCTTAATAGAGGCAGCCTCTGCTAGACTTCCCTGGGGCTTAAGGAAGGCTGGTGTCAATAGGAACTAGGACCACTGTCATCTCTCTAGTGGCCTCTCCCAGTAGCTGCTCAAAGACCAATGGGCCAACCTGTTATCTCCAGGAACAACTTAACAGAATTGTCAGCCAGAATCCATAGCCAAAAAAGCAAGAGCCCTGTGTATATGTGTGTGTAGGCAGTACAATTTTCCTGAAGGCCAAGTCCAGTTACATGATATCATCTGGGAGGGTCACGTGGACATTTGCATCTGGTTTGTATCTAATCTGAAAAAGCTAACATAGATCGTGTACCATATTATTAGGCAATTTTTCAAGTTTAGCGTCTCAAAGTTGCTCCACTCAATTTGTTGAGTGGATGGACTCAGCTATTGACTGATGAATTACAGCCTGCTCCAGGGTTCCTGCCCTAGGAGGGGAGCCTGTGGTCATATAAGCTCTCCTGTTCCACGCTCCATGTGCACACATGCCAAGTTGCCATTGGGGAGCAGCTTTCACCCTGCGGGGGAAGCTTCCTTCTCCCTGGCTGGCCTCCTGCATGATGGAGGGGGGTGTGCGGGTAAGGATGAGGTGGAAGGAGGCCCACTCTGGCTGATCTCCTTCCAAGCAAGGCCCAGACAGAAGGGACCTTCCAAATGGAGCAAAAAGAAATAAGACAGAGGAGAACAAGCCTTCTTCTTTATCTAAACACAGAATCGGGGGAAAGTGAAATTATGCAGCAATTTTACAAGTCATCCAGTGAAGAAAAACTCTCCCTTCAAACAAATTACTCATTTCACTCCATCATGGTACTTTGGGGTCTATCTATATTCAAATTTATTAAGCAATGACATAAAGAGTATATAATATAAAGGGCCTGTTTCATCATCCAGTTCCCCATGCTAACTTTCTTTTTTTTTTGGCTAAGTCATAAGAAGTCCAGCAAGTTAAATATCAAAACAGAAATTAACAAGCATGCATACAAAAGCTGTAAAAAAAAAAAAAAAATCCTTCATGAAAGTTACTATAAAGCGGGTGGCTTCAGAAAGGAAAAACACAATCTCTGACTAATATGAAGGAGACTCCAAATTGCTCTTGGCAACAATCTCTCAACTCGATTCCCCTCCCTCTATTCATCTCTGCAGTTCCCAGCCAAAGGAAAATAAACTGAACAGCTCTCTCCCTGGCCCAACCTGTAGGGCTGCCCGGCTGAGCAAAGGCTGAGCAAACAAACATCCCCACACAATTATACACCTGTGTAATTGCTGCAAACACTGGGATAGCCAGCTGAGTGCTCACCACCCTTATCAAGCTGATAATCTGAATATTAGGACGAAAATGCCTTTATTCTGGCAGCATGACATCAAAATAAAATGCAATATGATCTCATGACCTCAAACCCCAGATTCTTCTTTTTCTTTCCAGAAAAGGGATAAGAAAGAAGACAAAACTATCCTTCTAATAAGAGTTGGTGTCAATTCTGGAGAAGGAAAGTCCCAGAGCATCGCTCAGATAGGTAATAGCTTTGAGGCAAGATTTATCAGTTCACCTTCCTCACAAAAGTGATAGTTAATTTTAGAGGTAGTTATCTTATACCTATTATAGCATTCAAGATAGAAGGAGAGTTAACAGGTCAAATGTCCTGGAATATTTATGGCTACCCTGTCTCAAACATCCATCCAACATCACTCTATTAGGACAGATATAACTGGTCAGGTAAAATAGAAAAGGACAGAATTCTCAGGAAATGGCATTGAAAGTGGAGCCATAAGGGTAAGGCATAAGGTGAGCTGCTCTGAGAACCCTGGTCAGTCAAGAGACCAACAAGCCCTGCGACTACGGACAAGTTGCCCTCCCTAGTGACAAGATCAACGGCTTGGAGCTATAACTTGAGTCTGGGGAAAATGCTATCCTGACCACTGAGGAACTTGCCTGATATGTCAGGAAGGTGATCCCCTGGGGCTGGCACTAATCCAAAGAGGGGCCAGTCCTCCTTGGAGCCTGCACAGGTCTCTTCTTGTCATCTTCAGCTGGCCTGCACCAAAACTATGGGATCATTTTGGAACCCACAATGGTAAACCCTAAACCAATAATCTGAACAGCGGCTTCCTGCACCCTTGGGACAGAGGCTGCTTATGCTGTGTGCATGCCACAGTGTCCTCCTGAGCCAGAGCCACGTCCTGGTGACTGCAGTATGGGGATAGCAGGCCATTCTACTTTCTTTCCCCACCTTTCCTCACCCAGGCCTCCTGCTGCGGCTTCTTTATGGCAATGCTTCTGTGGCACATTCCCCAGGCCCTGTCTCATGTCATCCCCTCAATACCCATCAAAGGCTGTGTACTATTACTATCACTATTCCCATTGACAGGGGCCAGGGTCCAGGTCTGATTTCATTTCCTGATGTATGCCCAGAATCTAGCATGGTGCCCAGAGGCACACAGTAAACAGTACAACAGTTGTTGGATAATTGATTGATTGATTGATTAAATAGAAAGACGCAGTGGATCAAAATAGTTAATACTATGCGTGACACTCACATACTGTTTTCTGCTGTGCTATAATTATACCCAGTGATTCCTGTCTCCCCAACTAAAGTGTAAGATTCTAAATCCTATGGGGTATAATGGGCAGCTTTCTAGCCTCTGTCACTTTCTCTGTACCCTTTTGGGCCTCAGTTTCTTGATCTGCAAAGTGGGGCTAATGACTAGAGGAGAAAATGTACACCAAGCCATGTCTGGCACCTCGTAGGTGGTCCTTAAATGTGCCATCCCTTTTCTCCCCACTCTTCCAGGACTGACAGCAGCAAGACAAGCCTCATGGTCTACAGCTTCTAGGCCTTTACTCTTCCTCCTTCTAGTTTCTGTCCCAAAGCCATTTCCTTTTTGAAACCTTTTTTGAACTCCTTGGCTGTCAAAGGGCCTCTTCCCAGACCCCAAAGTGACTCTCTCAGCTGATTGTTAAGGGGATCTTCCACTCCCTCCTCTGACTTCACTTATTGCTAGGCAAGTCTCATCTATCTGTGCTGGACACCCCTGAGGTGGTTCAAGCACAGAGCCTGTGTGCTTCTCCCAGCAGGGTTCAGAATGTGCTAAGAGGGATCCAAATCTCCCAGTCTCACAAGTTTCTGGAACCCAAGTTGAAGGCCACGGACCCCTGTGGGGCTAGTGCCCTGAGTTCTGTGTAAGGAAGCCTGGACTCGGACACTGCCCACCTGGTGTTCTTGGGGAATTCACTTCACCTGCTGGACCTCAGTCCTTCACCTGTAAAATGGGGATGAAGAGGCTGGTGATGGCCCCTGGCCATGGTCCTTGAAGTGTTAGTCTGGGACAGCAAAAGAGCCAGACCGAGCTCCTACGTGGTGCCCACAGAGAGCTGGAGCACAGGCTGACCTAGTTTGTCTTTTGGGGAGAGTGGGTTTCTTCTTCTGTGCAGCCCAGGTTATGCCTTTAATGGAAACGGTGGCACCAGGCTGTTTTCCCTTCCTAGAAATTCACCCAGAGGGGGTTCTTGAGCTCCAGGCAGGAGGGCACTTAACTTAGTGAAGGGCAGCAGAGGGAGGAGTGGAGCCTGAAGCTTGAACCTGGCAGGGTTTTTACCACCTCCACCCGGATGTACCCCTCCCCCTTCCAAAACCTCTTCTATCTAATCTGGGGGAAACTGCCTTATTGTTTCTATCACTTTACATTTCCAAAATTCCACATTTAAGGGGAACAGAAATGGTTGGCCACCAGCTGCCAACAAACCGAACCTTAGGAATAAGGCTTCCTCCTACTCAGAGCTGCATACCAGTTGTGGTAAGAAAGAGGGCAGCCGCCTGCCCACCTGCTCACCTGCCCACCCGCACAGCCACAGCTGGGACAGCAGAAGCCAGAAACAGACTCCAGAGCTCCAGGACCCCTCACTGCGCAGCACCCAGCACTCAGGAGGGGTGGGGATGGGGACAGCATTTCTTTTCGGAGCGTCGTTCCCGGGCCAACTCTACAGCCGCTGCGCCCACCTCCAGTGACCCAGGTGCTCTGGAGGGTGACGGGAGCCTGGGCGACTGCGGGAGCCGGTCCTCCCGCCTCACCCCGCCAGGATGCCTCCGGAATTGAGCCCAAGCCTGACTCGCCAGCCCCAGTGGGTGCACTCCCCGTCCACCCACCACCAGGCTGGAGCCCAGGGAAGGGTCCCCGCCCACCCAGCTGAACTCACGATTCGGCGCGAGGACCGGACGGGACACCCTCCGGTGCGCCTAGCCAGACTTCAGCCATGCCCGCTTTCATCTCTGCTCTTGTCTCCAGACCTCGACTTCTGTGAAGTTGCCATAGGTTCTGTTTGCCCCTTCCCCAAGTTTCGCTTCTGACACTCGGGAGGATCAAGTGTTTGGGGGAAAGGCAATTTAAACTACCGACGTGTATCTGCAACTACCTTTTGGAGTTCCCTTACGTTCTTTTCATCCCCCAAAGAACCTGCCCGCCAGGGCCCGCGGCAGGGGGCACAAGCAGAGTTGCTCTGCGCGCAGTTCCAAACTCTCCCTCGCATTTCCCTGGAGGTGAGCGGCCTCTACGCCCCGCAGGAGCTGCGGCAGGGCGGGGGTGGAAATGCCTGGAGGACGCTGGCCAGAGCAGCCCTGCGGCCCCCAAGGCGCCACCTGGCCACCAGGTCCCCGAGGTACAGAGCTTGAACGTACTGCTTGGAGTGGGGGCGGCCGCCGGGAGCCCGCGGAGCTCTCCCAGGCGCCTGGAAGGGCTTCCTTCCCAGGCCCTCCCCGTGATCACTGCCCTGCTCCCGCCCGAGGCCGCCGCAGACTCACCTGGCCGCCCTGGGGACGCCGCGCTCGTGCCTGGGCCGTGTCCTGAGCGCCGCAAGGGTCCCGGGCTGGGAATCCACGCGGCAGCGCTGCTCCGGGGAGCCTGCCGCAGCCGGCGGGAGGTTGTCATTGATTCGTGCTGGGCGAGTTAAGCCATTCCAGGAGTGGTTTTGAGAGAGCACTCCCACCCCTCCCTCCAAACAGAAGTATTTGGCAGACAGCCCCTTTGGTCTACCTGTACTGTTAAGCGCAGGACAAGGACCAATCTCACTAGTCGCGCTTTATGCTTCCCTTTGTAACATGCAGATTAAGCTCTTTGGAAAAACTAAAGCAGAAATGAAAGCAAGGGTGATGGGGGCGGTTTCCTTTCCTTTCTTTTCTCTCTCTCTCTCTAGTATTTCACAAAATGCCTTACCACTTATCTCAAAACAAGGAAGGTTTTTTATTATTATTGTTTTAGTCAATACAGCATGTGTTTTTAGAGGCAATTTTATTTCCATTTGCCTCAAATCTGGGCCCAATAAAATTACTAGAATTATACGTTTTCTCTTTACAGGGTCGTGAATGTGACTTAACTAAATCAAACACTGCACAATAATCTTTCCAGTGACAAAAAAGGAGAGTGTGCAGGAAGGAAGCCCAGACTCGCAGCCCCAGCCTCCATGGGTTCCCCAGTGGGGCCCGGCCCAGGTGGGGTCATGAGCCCTGAGTTGGGGTCATCCACTGACACCCCTTCTCCTCAACAAATACAGATCACTCAGGGTGACGCAGAAGTGCCAACCAGAGATTCCAGCAGTTCTCATTTGGGGTAGGTCAGCCACCAATCCCAGAGAGGTGTGGCCAAGCACCTTCTCCCAGGCCTTTCCTTCAAACTATACATCAAACCCTTTTTGAAAACTGCCACCTGGGAGTTGGCTCTGCAAGCTAGCTACTGTCAAGTCTCTTTCCCCCTAAAACTGTCTGGTCACTTGGTTCCCCTGATGGCTGTTCTTAGAAATCGGAGGAAGGCAGGGCAGTGAGTCTTTATCATGGACTAGCTGCCCCTGTGCCATGGAGAATGAACACAAAATTCACATCTGTGCTCCTCTATGGGCAGGCCACCACCTCGAGCATCCCGAAGCCAGAGGTAAATCCCAAGGTACATTGACCATGAAGACCCAGGTAGGGGGCTATGATATGCAGAACTCCAGAAAGCCCATTTGGACTAAAATATCTCCCTGACAGGTCTGAAATCTCAGGGTTAGTGGTCCATTCCTTCTTGGGGTATGCCTTGCAGGGAGTCTGCCCCTGGCAGACAGGCAAAATTGCATCATGAAGGCAGGAAAGTGTCTCTCTATGGTTCTAAAACTAAATACCCACAGCAGGTATGGGAGCAGGATTTTCCATGAGGGACTGGAATGAGTGTCAGACCCCCTGTATGGTGGAAGGAAGGCTGTCGATCATCAGTGTTGAGGGAGAGGCTAGATAGCCAGGTGTGGTGGGGAGAGAGGTGCTGATCAGGGAATCAGGCCCTGAAGGGAAGAGGGGGTGCTCAACCAGAGCAGGAGGACAGTTTCCAAGATTGGATAACTCCATAGCTTTTTATCAAAAGCTACATGCTCCAGGAACACCCAAGGCAAAGAATGAAAAATCAAATCCCTTTGTCCACAAAGTCACTAATTAAATATCTGACTAAGCATAATTCCACACTCCACTCCCAAACCTGGGCAGGTAAAGGTGCCAACACATGACCTGGATGGAATCAGTATTAATCCAGAAGTGTTTATTGTGTGCCCATAAGGGTTCACTTTAATAGCTGGGGTGGAGGTGGGGTGGATGGGTTTAGTGGGGTGCCACCCTCGGAGCCTTTCATATTGTGGGGGAGATAAGGCATAGGCAGACTAGATAGTGGGGCAAGGTGTACCTGGCTTTTTACAGGGCCCATTAAGGCACAGAGCACTATGTCTGCAGAGCTCACAGGGACAGGGCTGCAGGAGGAGGTGGGCTGGGCAGGCCTGAAGTTTGTACTGCTGTGAGCAGGAGATAGAGGCTGTAGAGGCAAGAGCCGGAGTCCCTGGGGAAGCCAGCAGCTGGCCTGGCTCAGAGGGTTCTTCTAGTCAGAGGGTAAAACCTCTGGGCAGGGAGTCCATAGAGCCAGCTTCTGGCTGAAGGGAGAGAGTGCAGGGCAGGGCCTTTGGAGGGTAGGGAGGATCACAGCGCCTTTTCAAACACAGCTGCAGAGGGATGTGGGAGGGAGGATGCAGGGAAGGGTGGGCACAGTTAGGTGTCCAGCCAGCCTGCCCCCAGGCAGCCACTCCTAGCAAGGCTCCAGCCCCTGGTCTGGAAGGAGTGTCTGGGTAGGCCAGTGGGTGGTGCCAGAACCAATGATACTGCAGCCAAGAGCCTGGGGAGAGCTGGCTGCTGTCCAGCCTACGGCTGGGTCCTGCAGTGGACAGTGAATGTCACTCCTCCCTCCCCCTTAATCACTGTGTGTGTGTGTGTGTGTCCTGCCGGGGACACGCCCTTCAGAATGGCTCTGGGCACAAAGTGGGGACCCGCCCACTGCTCCTCCAGCCTCTCTTCAGTGCCAGCTGCCTCCTGGGAACAGGAACATAAAGGAGTCTCAGAGGGGTGGAGGTGGGGGTTCAAAGGAGGCTCCCAAAGCCACCCGCAAAAGCAGAAGGGCCGCTGGGCCGCCAGACTCCAGATCTCTGATTGTACATTTCCTTTGGGGCCCTGGTTTCTTTCTAGGCCTTTTGTAGCCTCTTCCCTCTTCCCTCTCCTCCTCCACTCCCTCTCTCTGGCCCTCCCCCATGGCAACCCCCACCCCGGGTTCCTGCTGGCTGGATCAGGTCAGCCAGAGGCTTAGAAGCAGGCTGGCTTCACAGGACCCTGGCTCTCACAGCAGGCCCCCAAACCCAACAACTCACTCCTGTTCCCATGAGGACAAAATTTCTTGCTTCCACACCAAGGAGGCTCAGAAGGCCTGACAGAGGCACTGTGAGCACACGTGCTACTGCCCTAACTTGAAACTTCAGCAGGGCTGGGCACTGGCTGCAGCTGAGGCCACACAGAGAGCACATGTACGTGCATAAAGAGGCAGATACACCTGAGCTTTGTGACCTAGGGAGAGGAACACTAATCTCTATGGAGGGCCTACTCTCATCATTTAATTCTTGCCACAACACCTTGAGGTAGGTCTTATTAATTTTCCAGTCTCACCGATGAGGAAACTTGGGCTCAGAGGCATCACAAAAACTGTACCTCATGCCTTGGCCTTTATGATTCTGGTGCCCAAAGGCTGCCTGGGGTTCGAACTCTGGCTCTTTGTCTAGTACTTACTGAGCCCGAGAGGAAACTGTTAGCCAGGAGGAGGCTGAGATGGAGGCTGGACCTTGGTCAAGTGCAGGAGCAAGTGTCCCTAGAGAACACACAGAGCATGGGGAAGGAGTGTTACTCAAGACGGAAACTCACATCACCCTTCCTGCCTCCACCTCAGCCCCCAGCCGAACCATTCATCAGCAGGTCCATCTCCAAAATAGATCTCAAAACTGCCCTCTTCCTGCCACCTCTGCCACCATTGCCCTAGGCCAAGCCACCATCGCCTCTCACCTTGGGGTCAGCAGGCACCTCCTAATGGGCTCCCAGCACTGTTCCTCACCTGCTCCTTCTGCCCAGCACCACAAGCTGCCCAAGCAATCCCCTTAAAAGATGCATCTGGTCCTTATAGTGCCCTCAGACTGCTCCCTGAGCCCACATGGCCCTGCAAACTCTTTGCTTCTCATTTCAGACTCCGGCGCCCCCTTATCCCTCTGCAGTCACAGGCAGATACAGGCATTCCTGTTCCATTTCCTTTCTGCTGTGAGACTTGGCATGTGGGGATTCCTCAGCCTGCAATTCCTATCCCCTTCCACTTAAATTCTTGTAGAAATGACACCTCTTCAGAGAGGCCTTTCTTGACCACACAGATAAATTAGCGCCCCCACCAATTCTCTATTTGAACAAAGCTATCTGAACAAAGCACTCATACTTACATTGATTTTACTGTCCAACTGTCCCTCCTACTAGAGCCAGGACTGCCTGAGGACGAGGCCCTGTGCATCTTTTTCACTGTGTTGTGCTTGGCACAAGGTCAGCCCTGGGCAGATGTTTGTGGAAGAGACATTTATGGAGGGAAACATAGATCTGAGGACAGAGGACTGGTTAGTGTCTTAATGAAATAAATGTCTTCCATTTTAGAGAAAATCTGTGAGTCAATGTGGGGAATTTGTGGGGGAGTCATCCATGATCTCAACACACTGGACGGGCTAATGTTATGGCATCATGGCACGTGGGCAGTTGGCCTCAGTGTGTGTGTCTCTGTCTCTGTCCCTCTCTTTCTCTCTCTCTCTCTTGGGCTCCACCAACATCCCATCCTGTGCTCAATGAATGTTTAATTAAATTTTGAATAAAACTAAGAGAAAACTCAGCCAGCTAGGGCAATAGGAAGGTGGTGGCACTCCCAAAAGAGGTTCCTTAAGGGAGGGGGCCACACTGGCCTCTTCCTTCAAGGCCCCTCTGTCATCCTGTCTGTCACCAGGCCCAGAACTAAACTATTCTGGACTCTGTTGTTTGTACTATTAGAACCAATGGACTTGTCTGTAATCACACAATTCTATCATTTGATCCACAGATCTGATTTCATTGAAACATATTAAATGCCAATTTAAAATAACAATTCATTGCTGCTTAGCATCAAGAACAGAGAGGGAGCCACAAATTGAATCTAAGCTACAATTTAACAGCCCTTTATATGGTCACCAAGTTTACTCAAATCTGCAAGCTGACAAGGGTATGCACGTTTCTGCCATGGTATTTTAGGGGGGCAGACGCAGCCATTTGGAACCTATTGGCAGTATGCCAAACTCCATCAAACTCCTCCACGTCTTCAACCACATCATGGTGATCCAGAGGAGTGGTGCCATGTGGCTGACTGGCCTCTGGGTACCCTGTCCTGTGGGTGCTGGAGGGTGACAGCAAGGTGCTGTGGCTGTAAGATGGGTGAAGGAACCTGCCTCCCACTTCTCAGTTGCAGCTGGGAGACCAGCTGGTGCCTGTCCAGGGCTATAGGGCACCTTCTAGGGAAGGTGCGGGCTAAACCCAGGGTGTAGGGAAAGTGAGGGGAAAGTACTCCCTGAGCCGGAGCACAGGACAGGGTTCTGAGCCCGGCAGGTTGCACAGTATGCTTGGGCAGGCAACTGGGGTCCCAGCCCTCTGCTTATAGCCCAAGGGGCCCAGGGCTGCCAGGGCCTCACCCTCTTCCCTGATTGTATCAGGTGACGCAGTTGGGCATCCGCCACAGGGGAGGGGAGGGTGCCAGGCAGAAGCTTAGCTAAGCCTGGCTGGGGGCTCTTTAGGGGGTAGCTGGACCCATCACCATGGGAACTGGCTGGGAGCCTGAGGTAAGAACAGGACTTAGTCAGACCTGGCCGAGGTGGGGCAGTAGCCTAGGGAAGCAGATCACTCCCTTCCTGTCCCCCTCCCTCTCTCCCTTTTCCCTTCCTCCCTTTCTCTCTCCCCTGCTTCCTCTTCTTTCCCTTTCTCCCTCCCTCTCTCCCTCCTTCCTATTCTCCTTCCACTCTGCCCGCTTCCCTCCCGTCCTCCATCCCTTCTTCCTTCCTTACTGCCTGTGCTCCTTCCCTCCTCCCCCATTTCAGAGGTTTGTACTACCACTTTGGGCTTTGCTATAAAGTGGTAAATAATCCACGTGGTCTCCACCTTCACAGAGCTGATCTTCTAGTAAGGGAAAGACAATAAGCAGATAAACATCTACCAGGAACTCAGGTGGGTGAGTCCAAATCCTCCATCTCTCAGCCCCGTCTTTAGGTAAGTACTTGGTCAGTCTCTAGCAGCCCCTCACCTCATGTGATCCCCACCAGGAGGGGCCAGGAAAGCAGGATTACTGCTCCCATATAAAGCGAGGAAATGGGGTCGAGGTGGTGTGACGACTTGCCCGCCAGGGCCACACTGGCGCTGCTGCGGTAGGACACAGCCTGCCTCCCTGCCAGGAGCTCCCCCTCTTCCTCCAAAGCAGGCGGAGGATTGAACTCTTCTAAAGATACTTTTTCTTAAGGGATCATACAGATATACATAGAAAAACAAGAAAAAATGAACTAAGAACCTCACCTAGGACCAACAACAAACTTCCCTACTATTAAATGAACATTTACTGTGTGCCAGGCAGGATGTCCATTGGGTTAGGCAGTCCAGGAGCTCAGGACCAGCTGCGTGAGTTGCAAACTCTAGCCCTGACCCATGTTCCTTCTGGTACATATGGTGAATGCATTTACTTGTCCCTCCTGGTCCCTAAGAATCTGGGAGGATTCTTACCCAGCCATGTAATTGGGACTCTTTGGCCTAACAAATATTCTCTGAATGCTAACAAAGATTCTGTCCTTGTCCACATTTTAGGCAGGCTCCTCTGAGCACTCTTTCCTTAGCTCTTGACCTTGGGCCTTGTCTTAGGCCTGCCTGACCCAGTTTTAACAATAATACTGCTCAGTCAGTTTAGGGAGAATCCCCCAGTCTTGATGGCTAATCACCCTGGCCTACTGGTCTGCCTTCAGCAAGAATCTCCCTACCTCAAATGTCTCTTAGTAACTATCCATCCACTGATCCATCCCCCCCCCCACCTCACACCCTTCCCCTGGGCTAAAAATCCCCATGTGTCCTTGTATTTGGACTTGAACCTGATGTCTCTGGCCCTATTGCAATTGGGCTCAACTCCAAATACAACAAAGACAAGTAGAGATACTCCTATTGCAATTGTCCTGAATAAAGTCTTCTTTACCATCTGTAGCAAATAATTTTTTTATTATGATACAATTATGATAATGCATCTTGAACAGAATCAGATTTATCACTGGTCCCCAACCTCTCACTCAGGACTATAAGTGTGTACTTTTGAAGCCTCTGTCTTTGCTCCTGATTGAATGACCAGGAATCCCTGGGTGAGTCCCACTCCCTATCCAATCTAACATGCCAGGTGGTAGTCCACTGAAGTATGGTGAAGACACAGTTTGATTTGTAAGATTTTCTCTGCTGGGTTAGAGTCCCAGATTTTTTAATTGAAAGGTACATATTGGAGCAAGGATCTTCTCGGATGGAAGACTTGTTGGATCAAAGGCCAGGGACAAAGTAAGGAGAAGTTGCATTGGAGGCCTACGTAGCTCTATTTTTAGGAAACAGAGGCTGGGGTAGAGTCCTAGCCTTCTCCATTTGGAAGGTATCACTAGTTAAGAAGTGGGAGCTTCTTGTTGCCTGAGATGCCCTACATTGTAGCACGAATATTATCTTCCTGCCTTGCTGGCATGATTTTACTAATGATAACCTGGAACTTCAGTGACTTCTCTGGCTCCTTGAAGGCCTGTCCCTTACAGTTGCTTCTGTTCCTTCTTTCTCCTTTGTCCACCTTCAATCTCCCTTTCAGCTCCCTGAATCCCTCTCTCCTCCATTCAATCCACTCGACCTCCCTTTTCTCCCTCTCTCTGCCCACCATTACCAGACTTTCCTCTTCCCACTCCAATCCCTCAACTCCCTACAGTCACTTGAACTTCAGACCTCTGTTCCCATTGAAGGGCATAAGGGACTTGGGACTCTCCAAAGCAAGTATGTATTAGGGCAAAAGAAAGTCCTAAAAATCTCCTCCCCAAATATCAATACAAAGCTTTAGCTTTCATATTGAGCAAGCAACTTTAACTTATTCCATCTGTCAGTAAGGCAATTCAGATAAAAATAGGAAGTTATGCAAGGAATATACACACACACACACATACATAAATAAGTTTTATACTATTGTGTTTACATAACTCATGGCTAAAATTTTAGAATAAAAGCCATACTGTAAAGTCTCTACTTGTGTCTATCTGTATGTTTATGGATGCATGTATGTATGCTATATGTATGTGATATTTTTCTACCCCTGGAGAATATTACCAAATTAATTTATAAAATCCTGTAAGAGAGTTCTATTCAAATTAGCTTAGAGAAATTAAATATTCTTAAAACTATCAGAACTATAAACTCAGCCAAATGCTTTACAAGTTCATGTAATTTAGGGAAATCTTTGGCAAAAAGACTAGTTTAATACTATTGTTTATTTTATAAAACCAGCTATGTAGTCCGAGTTATCAGCATTAAGTATAAGATTAACATATATTTTGTATCTAACATTTTTATGTTCCTAAGACTTCCCAGATGGCCCCTGGAAAAATCTCAAGAAGTTTTTCTTTTACTTTGTAAAAACAGATATTAAACATAATTAGGTTTGAGGCATTCAATTGCATGAAAAATACTGTCAAATAAGAAGAGATGTTTAATTTTCCCCATATTTATACAGGTATATGTATATATGCATACATACATTTGTATATACATAATATGTTACCCTTGTATGAGTAAAAGCTGTTAGTATATTTCAGAAATTATATGAAGTTCTCAGAAATTTGTCATTACCTTGGTATTTATAATGTGTTCTAGTATAATATTATTATTAATAATTTTGGTGGTATAATATTACCTGTCATAATTTTGGTTATTGTTTTAAAACCTTGTCTGCCACAAAAATAAACAAATTTCCTTGTCAAATGAACTCTTATCAGATCTTTAAACCATGGCCATTTTAAGTCTCTTGGCTTTATTGATAGTTGTTTTACTCTGATTCATCTTCAAAAGAGTTTGCCACCAGCTACAGGCCAGAGTGCTTTGTCTTCAGCAAAAAGGGACATCTTGGAGATGGATGGAGAGAACTATGCCCAGGTACTCTGGGGTATAGGCTTCTGATGGAATTGCTTAAAGAAGTTTGAGACCATACCACCGAAATGACTCAGGATTTCTAGAACCCTAGTGGAGAAGCTGATGGCATCAGAAAACCACTATCCTAAGATCAAGCAGAACAAGAATTAATTTTATTGGACTGAAAAAAACTCATGAAGGGTAATGGTAATTTTTGTTTGGAATATTGCTGCCAGCTTTAAAAGGAATCCCTTTTCCTTTTTCTCTAACCTAACTATGAGTCACAACAATTTAGTAGATTATACTTTTGTAAAAAGAAATTAATACATTTATCCTTTTCTCCCCATTTGATCCCTCCACAATGTGGGAACTCTAGTTGAATATTCTCACTTTCATGGCAATATGACTATTTGCACAAGTTCAATATGTCTTCTTTGTAATAAGACATATTGGAAATACCGGTTATATAACCAAGGCTTTGACTAGAATGTCATATTTGAGAATGATGTGTCCAATATGACCAGACATTCTTCTTCTTCTTTTTTTTTAATTGAGACAGAGTCTAGCTTTGTTGCTCTTACTAGAGTGCCACGGCGTCATAGCTCACAGCAACCTCAAACTCCTGGGCTTAAGTGATTCTCTTGCCTCTGCCTCCAAAGTATCTGGGACTACAGGCGCCTGCCACAATGCCTAGCTATTTTTTTTGTTTTAGCAGGCCCAGGCTGGGTTCAAACCCACCAGCCCTGGCAGCCCTGGTGCATGTGGCCGGCACCCTACCCACTGAGCAACAGGAACCTCCTGACCAGACATTCTTAAGGACCTAAAGCTGACTTTTTGGAGTGCTCACAAAACTTAGGAAAACCAGCCTAGTACCCACTATACATTGTCCTTGCCTCACAAATGAGTGAAAAAGGTCACTTGCAGGACCAGGAAACTTAGGATATTCTGGGGACTTAAAGAAGAAAGGATTCACCTAAATGTACAGGTACCACAGGCAAAATTTGGTGATGAGTTCTTGGCTTCACTTCCTAGCTCAAGAGGATTTTAAAAGTACAATCTGAGATCCCTTAAGACAAGTTTCAGCAAAGCAAACTTAAAAAAGCCTACGTGGTCTTATACCATTTTGCTGTACTTATATAAATAATTAGGTCAAATCTAATGAGACCAGACATTTTGTTAACAAGAATAATCTTACTTTACCTTTGACCAAAAAGGCAGGTGGATGTAGAAACTTTATGTTCCAGTGGACAACTACAGCACACCCTTGTGGGTTATCAGATTTGGCCCTGCTCTTTGGCTGTAAGGTTCTGTTATCCACCTGTAAACTAGACTGGATCCAGCCATCTTGCACACTTTGTCAGGGTGTACTCTTCCTTTTGCGAATGTTGAGAAGGAGAAAGGTAGTGAGAGGAATGGGAAGATGAGGGTGGCCCTGTGTGCACGTGTGCATATGTGTGGTGTGAAGAGGCACAATGAGTGGAAGGACCAAAAGCTAGACTAGCGGCTGACTGCTAGATGGGAAGGGGTGTGCACAGCAGTTTCCCTGTTGTCTCAGGCACCTGCTTCAGCTGGCTCCAGTGTACTGAGGCAGAGGCTGGCCTCACCCTAGTGAGGTACTAGCCACTGTCAGAGGATACGGAGTACGGCTGAGAAACCCACAGCTCGATAAATCAGCCAGGGTAGGGGGTCAGCACAATGCCTTTACCACATTGTGAGGTAGGGAAGACAGGGACCTTCTAATCGAAGCTGGCCTTTTTCCATAGGCCAAGGTTAGGCTCATAGAATGGACAGGGGGATAGGGCAGAATTAAATGGCTACTACACAGATCAAATCAATGGAATTGATCTCCTACAAGGACCATATCGAAAAAAGGCCAAACCCACCATTCACCTCCAAGTACAGGAAAACAATTTTAAGAGCAGAAAGTATTGTGCTAAAAGCATTGCATGCAATGTTTCTTTTAATCCTCAACAACAATCCTATGAAGTCAGTATATTATTACTGTCTTTTTACAGAATGGTAGTTTAGAGCCAGGATCTAGACTCAGGTCACATTTACCACCGCTAACAGTCACTTTTAATCCTAGAGAACTGTGTGAGGTGGCTCAGAATATTTCTGAACTTCAAATGCAGTAGGAGAAACCAAAGCAAGGCAGAAAGTAAGAACTGCTAATGAAAACAGGATGAAGCCCTTGTTGAAGGCAGTGGATGCTGTTTGGGGGCATCTGGAAGCAGAGAATAAGCAGCCCGCTGCCTGGCACAGGTAGCAGGTTTACCTAGCTGTGAGTTACCTAGGACAAATGGAATTTTGAAGTCCTTGATAAAGTCTTTCCATTTCACTGACAAAAAGAAGAGGTCAGCAGCCAGGATTTTATGTCACACGGGCGCACGCTGCGCAATGACTGTAGTATTTCTGAGAAGTTGGATGTCAGTTCCTCCAGCAGAATCTCCTGGCAGACGGTTACCATGCAGATTCCTGGGCCCCAGCTCAGACCCACTGAATCGGAATCTGACCCCAAATCTGCCTTGTCACAGACTCTGCAGGGGATTCGTGCTGAAGTGGAAGCAGCAGTGAGTGGTAACTGGTAATTGACTGGTCTGGCCTCACAGGTTCATGGCTTGTCCATCCTTTAGCATGTGCTGAGGGTGTGGGGGAAGCAGGAGGACATTTCTGCTGGATTGCACCTTAAGCATGTTCTTGACATCAATCATGTTTAAACCCTGCCTAAAATGCCGCAAAGTGAACACAGTGTTACATACTTAACCATTTCTTTACTCTAGAATACTTGGGGTTTTGCCATACCATATCTAATGTTGGGATGACCATCCTTATGTACACTTCTCTCATGTTTTGAATGATTACCTTAGATCAGTTTCTCATAAGAAGGATAGAAAGGACTATGAACATTTTCTTAGCTCCCAACATATAGCACTAAATTGGATTTTCCATTTGAGCTGTAGAGCGTCCATTTCACCACAGCGCTGCCAGCATTTCTTTCTTTCTTTTTCTTTTTCTTTTTTTTTTGAGACAGAGCCTCAAGCTGTCACCCTGGGTAGAGTGCTGTGGCATCAGAGCTCACAGCAAACTCCAACTCCTGGGCTCAAGCAATTCTCCTGCCTCTGCCTCCCAAGTAGCTGGGACTACAGGCCCCTGCCACAATGCCCAGCCATTTTTTGGTTGCAGCCGTCATTGTTGCCTGGCAGGCCCAGGCTGGATTCGAACCTGCCAGCTCAGGTATATGTGGCTGGCACCTTAGCCACTTGAACCACAGGCACCAAGCCCGCAGCCAGCATTTCAATCCTTTTTTTTTTTTTTTTTTTGAGAAAGAGAGTCTCAGTCTGTTGCCCCAGCTAGAGTCCTGTGGCATCAGCTTAGTTCACAGCAACCTCAAACTCCTGGGCTCAACTGATCCTCCTGCCTCAGCCTCCAGAGTAGCTGAGATTACACGTGCCTGCCAAGAGGCCAGGCTAACTTTTCTATTTTGAATAGAGACAGAGTCACTCTTGCTCAGGCTGGTCTCAAACTCTTGACTGCAAGAGATTCTCCTACCTTGGCCTCCCAGAGTGCTAGGAGTACAGGTGTGAGCCACCATGCCTGGCCTCAATCTTCTCATTTTAAACAAGGAAATTGAAGTTGGATTGTAGAAGTGACTGTGCCCTGTCCAAAGCTATAATCCTCACCAATGCTAGAGTTCAAACAAGAACCCAGGGAGCTCTTATGCACAGGCCAAAAGTTTGGCACTGCCAAGTTCTTTAATCTCCAACCAGGTGGGAAGGAAAAATCAAACTTGGAATACCTTTCTCTCTCTCCCATTCTGCCTGCCAGCTTTGCCTTCACCCAGACTGGCTCTTATTTCTGTGCTTTTCATGTTTTTTCTGCCTCTAAATCCAGGGCTTCTCTTCTCTGTGCTCAAGCCCCACATCCTTTCTGAGCCCTGCTCTGATCAGGCACAGCTGCAGTGTGCGTTGGATGTATTATACAAGGGGGAGCAATGGGATAAAGGTGAGGTGACAGCGAAGGGAAGGGACCAAGGCCTCCCAGCCCTGTCAGAGCGTAGGTGCACATGAGTGAGGAAACAGTGAGAGGGTGGGTGGGGCCAGGTGACAGGGGAGATGAGTGCAGGGGACGAGCTAAGCAGCCACCCGCTGCTACTGGGATTCCAGTTGTTTGCATCAGAGAGCTGTTCTCTGGCTTCAGGGGACCTTTAACACCCCCGGCTAAAGCACAGGTAACACTGCATGAGTATGTGAGCATGTTCCTTTTTCTGGGGAAACAACCCGTTAGTGTTTATTACATTTTCAAAAAGTGTATGACCTCCAAAAAGCTCAAAAAAGAAAACTCAGATGAAATGTGGAAAGTCAGCTAGAAATATAAACTGTCTATTGTAGCGTATACATTTTTACCATTTCATCGCTATGGAAGCTGGATTGTAGAAGTAGGGAGAGAGTGGATAACTATAGGTGTTCTTTGTCAAGGTAGCTGATTGACTGATACATGACAGATAGATGGTAGACAGACGCCAAAAGGATAGATAAGTAATACATCGAATGAACACATCTACACTCAGCAAATAGGTACAGTAAAGAATCACTGCTATGCCATCTACATTTTTTCATTTTCCATTGCTGGAGAGCTGATAGGAGGAGGGAAGCCTGGTTGCTGAGGTGTTCAGAGTCACTGCCCTCCAAGGACGATCAGAGACAAAGATAAAGTCTTGGAGAAGTGACAAAGCCAATTACTGGGAAAACAGGATTTGGTTTCACAACTTTTCCAGGGTGAAATCTTGCATAAGATGGGACACCCTTGAAAATAATCACAGAGAGCCCTTATTGAGCATTTAGTAGGTGTCAGGCCCTGTGCTAAGCACTTTACAAGTATTATCTTGTTTACTTCTCATGCCAGCCTTGGTTTGGACATAGGTTCCATTTGACAAGGAGGACATGCAGGCCCAGGAATGGTAAGTCACTTTGCCCATAGGAAACAGTGGAGAGTGAAACAATGGTACTAGAGGCCAGGCATCTGGGTCCACAGCTGAAGCACCTGAGACCTGGGCATGATATAGCCTTTGAGAGCAGTAATGTTGTGTGGTCAGAATCAACCCCATCTCTGCTTTATAAGGAAGGGCTAGACCCTGACTATCTTAGCCCTACTCTTCCCTTGGCCTTTAAAAGGATAGTATTATATATATACTTGAAATTATCTAGGCCGGTTGTTCACACAAGTAGAGTGACAGTAATAGTGGCTACAGTAATACCTCCCATTTATTAAGCATCTAATGTAAGTCACATACTATATAAAAGGCTTCACAGTCATTTTCTTAATTTCATCTTTACAATAAGTTTTTAAGGTGAGGATTGGCATACCCATTTTACAAATGGGGTAATGAGGCACAAGGAGGTTTTTAAAACTGCTTGAGGTCGGCTGGTGAGCACAGGTAGGCTGGACTGCACCTACCTCCTTTCTGCTTCTCTGCCCCTTGCTGGCTAATGCAGGGTACAAGGGACAGGGCTTGAATTCCTTGTTGGGGCCTGCCTGATGACTGAGGAATGGGAAATACCCAGGGAGCTTGCTGCCATGGTCGAAAGGAAAGAAAGAAAGGAAGGAGAGAAAAAAGGAAAAAAGGAAGAGATGGTGGAAGGAAGGAAACATGGATAGAAGGAAGCATCACTATATATCAGCCAGCACCAAGGTCTTAATGAATGATTCAAACACATACCTATAGTTTCAAAAACCTTACACAAGGGAGGCACTGGCCACTGGCCACAGTGCTGTGAGTCAGTCCACCCTGATCCAGTCACTCCAGGATTCAATCAGAGGTACGACCTGTGTCTTTTTGGAATTTAGTTATGCTCTTTGAGGACAAAGATCACTGCCTCATAAACTGTTCTTGAGAGATTCAAATAAATATGGGAGCACACGCATTTGGTTACAATCCCTGGTCCCCTTAGCTCTCTCTCCTTTCAGGGTTTTGACTTTGAGTCCAGAAGCCCAAAGGCCTGGAAGGCACGAAGCACATGATGCAGTAGGGACAGACACTCCAAGCACAAGAGTAAGAAGGGGAAGGTGTGGCCGTGGCTCAGGACCATGTCTGGAAAATCCTTGCGAAAAAGACTCTAAAAGTCTTGTCAAGTTCAGAGGGCTAAACTGGATGCAGAGTCTGAGAGGCCTTTGGCAGCAGAGCACACAGTCGGTGTTCCAAGCAAGCAAGCAGGGGTCAGGGTTGGGCACAAGCCAGGCAAGTGGGCCTATCACCTGAGTCCTGACAGCCAGACATGCACAGAGGTCAGGAGTTCATCTGAACAGTTAGGAGGTCAGTTGAGGCAGGAGGAAACAGTCTGGGGAGCGATCCTGGGCTCTGGTGGGGCTGAGAGGACCCTCTTGCACATGACCCTCCCTATGAGCTTCAGAAATACCCAAGCAAGGGAGCAGTTTCCTGCAGGCTGAGCAAGGTCCTGGGGCCATTCTCTGGTACAGCCCAAGGGCTGAGCTTTAACCAGGAAGAGTGGGGGGACCCCAGGGGACTGTGGCCATTGATGGTGTCCCAGAAGCCAGGCTGACACCACAGCTACCTTTCTTCCAGGACAATCTCCAAAATCAGCTGTTCAGTTCTTAAAGGTTCCTGCTCATAAACCAACTGCCTTTTTGAGTCTGGCACTTCCTTTCATTTTAGAAAATAAAACTTTGTGCATCTTAGTCTGGAAAGTAACATGCGTACCTTGAGAGACACATTCTGTGTTGGGGATTGCATTACAAAGCAGCTTTCCCCACGTGTTCCTCAGGGGTCATTCTGCCACGAGCACGGCCTGTGATGCTCTTGCCCTCATTCCCCATCCTGACTTTCTCACCCTCTCAAGTCTTATCTGTGACTCACACTTTGAGCTACATTGTCACTGCTGAATGCTCAAGTCCTTGTCTCTTTATAGGAGCTGCTCAAAGAAGTCTGCATTGGATGAAGCTAGAGAAACCCTCACCTGCCAATTCTCACCCTGTGCTCCTCCAAGAGCCACCAAATGTAGAGAGGGCTGGTCCACAAGTGGATTCTCACAAGCAGCGCCCTCTACCTGGGGTCTGTGTATTTGCCAACTGGTCCCATGTAGGCTTGGCAACTAGAAAACTCAAACAAGAGAGCAAGTAACATGGGCAGAGGGAAAGTTACGCCAGGGCATGTATTCTCTGATCTCTTTTGTTAGGTCAAAATTATTTGCTTTTCCTTCTGTGCTAGATGGCAGAAGTAGCCAAGTAAATGAGGTTTCCCTGTATTCTTTATACAGTGGCACCTCTGGAAATTGACCACTCCAAAGACTGTAAAAATCTGGTCAACATACAGAGGTAGTCAACGTAAGGAACTGCCATTGAGTTCAGGTGGTGCATGTCTGAGCTATGAAAATTAGGTCCACTTAAGGAGGTGGTCAATGTAGGGGAATGGTCAGCTATGGAGGTCCTATTGTATGTTATATGGGGTTTTATTTCTTTGAAAGTTTAAATTCTTTCTTTCTTGAGGATGTAGCATTTGTGTGATGTGGTCATCTCAGTGGAGCAGGTTCCATATTATGCTCCTTTCAGCAGGCTGAAAACTACCACTGGTTTAGTGCAAACTAGTCTAGGGCTAGACTAGAAAAACCAGAGATTTAGGTCTCACTTTATTACTTGAAACTGTGTGACTCTAACAAGGTTTGGAAACAGATGCACTTTCAGACTGTCAGATCTGCTGGGCTCCTCACAGAACTTTCAGACCCAAACTCTTACTTTACCTCTAAGGAAGGAGGGTGTGTCCGCGGTTACTACAGAAGTTATTGGCTAATCTGTAAATATCTCCTCCACAGGAGACCTTATGAAATGATTAACACCCTGTGTAGGGACGTGTGCATTTATAACCCAACTTGTTCCTTAGAAGATTAGAGCACGCTTACAATGCAAGGTAAATACACATAAAAAATAATAAGGAAGAAAAGAAAAATGAGGCAAGGAGGATGTCAGGGCAAAGATAGAGCCAGGCTTAAGGTCAGCACCCAAGATGAACACCCATAAAACCTGTGTGCTCCCTATGACGAGACTATAGATTGGGTGAAATATGACAGCCCTGTATGGCTCTACTCTCTTCTCTAGGTCTTGTCACTCAATCACAATATGCCACTCCCCTTTCTAGGCATCAGTTTTCATTCTGTCAAATGGGCAAATCTGCCTTATAGGATCTTTGTAAGGATCTAGTTAGGTCTTATATGTAAAAAAGGCACTCAAAAAGTGAAGTGGGACACACAGAAAACCTATCATTTCATGTTCTCAGCTGTATCCTTGTAATGCATGAAACATTACTCATTTTTCATTGGCCAAAACAGCCACCAGATTGAAGCAGCAATCATTGATCAAAGTGAATTCTGTACACATTCTTAAGAAAATCAAGCCCTGTCCAAATACTAGGGAGCCTCAAGACACTTCCCAAGCTCAAATTATACCCATTTCCATCACTGCACCTTTTTTCTTCTTTCCTTGTTTTGATTTGGGGAGAAAAATCATGACATTCAGTAAGGAGCAGCAGGGAATGTCAAATTCTAATGTAAAGTTTTTTTTAGAAAACTTCTGTCTCATAGATTGAAGTGATGGTGGTTAACCAAGAGGAGAGAGCAGGGTTGAGGAAGAAGAGTGGCCCTTTTTAGGGTCTCTCTGGCTGCAGTCTGGCAGCACTGTCCCCCCCTTCCCCCCCTCCTCCCGTGGCTCAGAGAGTTTCCCTAGCCTTCAATGTTTGGTGTAGAATAAGGCATCTGGCCGGGTGCAGTAGTTCACACCTATAATCCTAGCACTCTGGGAGGCCAAAGCGGGTAGATCACTTGAGCTCAGGAGTTCTCGACCAGCCTGAGCAAGAGTGAGACCCTAACTCTATTAAAAGTAAAATAGAAAATAATTAGCCAGGTGTGTGCAGGAGGCTAAAGCAAAAGGATTTCTTGAGCCCAAGAGTTTGAGGTTGCTATGATCTGTAATAACCTAGTACTCTACCCAGGGCAACAGAATGAGACTCTGTCTCGGAAAAAAAAAAAAAAAAGAATAAGGCATCTTCTGAACACAAGCCAGAATTTTAGCTAAAAGTTCGCCAGTGGTCCAGAGTAGGCAAACTGCAATTCCAGAGGGTAAGAGGGAGCTCAGGAGCCACTGAGTCTGTGTAAGCAGAGTTTTGGGGGCCTTAGCCAGCTTTCCCAGCATAGCTTTTGCCTACAAACTGAGGGTACTCACCAGAGAGCTTTTTAATAAGAATAAAGATAGCAAGAAGAATCATATAGATATCACATAATTAACATATAAGACAATCAGTTTGATTTGGGTTTGAACACAAGAAGGTCACTCTGGGGAAAGTAGGTCCAGAAACCTCCTTGGGAGCTCACTGGGCTCACAAGGCAATGAGGATTGCCAAAGCCTACTGACCCTGGGGAGATGAGCGAGTAAGCAAAGTGGCAAGAACCCAGCTGTCCCATGAGAAAGGCAGCCTGGAGTTGCAGCTAGGAGTGGGGACTCAGGAACAGACACTGCATCCTGGCTCTGCCGTTGTTCACTGTGTGACCTGAAGGAAGTACTTTAGCCTCTCTGTTCCTCAGTTTCTTTATCTTTAGAAGTTGTTGGGTGTGTTACCTGAGGCAATGTTTGTTAACTGCTTAGAACATGCCTGGACACATATAAAGTGTCACATAAGTGTGCTAAACATATCTACTTCTTGGTCAGTGCCCGCCTCTGCACAAACTAAAACGGACCAATGGCAAGGTCCCAAATGTGTGCCCCTACCCTGCAGGAGAAATTCAAATGTCATTCTATGTCAACCAACGGCCAACACTGGGGGGTAGAAAGAGGGGCCAGAGCTTGAAGGAGACAAGGAGCTGGCAATATCCCCAGTGCTCTGGGGAATGTCCCTGCTTCCTTTTGCTTCGAGGACTTTGCCAAGGAGGAACATACAAGCTTGATAAATCTGTGCCAAGCAGGAACAAGATGGTATCTGGGCCGGACAAGCTGACAAGTTAAATTTGCCCAGGTTACCACTAGTGGCAAATGCTGGCTCCAAGCTCTGTCCCTCCTTTCTGTTTACTTTTGGTGGATTTGTTTTAGTTGCCACCAAGGGTGCCCATCAGAAATGACAGGCAATTTGCCCTTGGGGAGGCCTGCAAAGGTGTCAGGCAAACAAGCACTGCCTACCTTTCTCATAACTCTGGCCTGAACAGGATGACTGTGGGTCTGAAGCTATATCCCATAGCCTTGGGTCTATATGCTCAGGAGTGAGGCTGAAGGTGGGGGCAGAATCTATCTTCCAGCCCTGCCTCTAGAGGGCTTCATGTCCTTAGGCAGGAACTTCTTCCTTCCTGGTCCTCACTGCTGTTGGTAAAATGAAGGTTTGGGAGGATTTGGGATAGGAGTAGGAGGAAGGTGATGAACTTGAATGGCCTTTTTGGTTCATTCATCTGTGAGTGTGGGGAAGCATTCTGGGGTTAGAGCTGCAGAGCTCTGAATGGCTGTTGAATAAACCTACCTTCTCCTTCTCCTGGGCCCTCTGCAGTAATCTTGGGTTTTACTATTAACTGCACAGTAGGGTGTTCACTCATTCAACACATGCATGGTGTCCCTGTGTCCTTGGCCCTGCCCTGGTAGGAACAGAAGAAAGTAGACTACAAAAGCAGAGGTTGGCAAGACAAAGTCAGATGGAGGGTATCACACTTGGCCTTCTCTACCTCTCTGCTCTGTTCATCCATCCTAAGGTTTGAAGCACCTGGAGTTGCAGCTAGGAGTGGGGACTCTAGAACAGACACTGCCTCTTAGCAGTCTTAGTGATGGTCTGAAATGGGAATGAAGCTTCTGGGGAAGGGAGAGGCTGGCAGGGCACAAAGTTGAAGGCAAGTCCCCCAGGGCCTCCCTATACACTGTGAACTCCCCAGAGGCTCGGGTGGTGGTAAGAAGGTGGGAAGGAGGGACAAGGGCCCAGCCAACTGCACCATTTCTTTCTTTCTCAGCCTGGACCAGGAACATATGCAGCCTTGGCAAGTCCCTTCCCCTCTTGTGGGAAGTCTCCCCATCTGAAATACACCCAAGAGTAGATGATAGTTCTACAGTTCAACTGTCTGTTCTGCACAAGCCTTGGAGAGTGGACGGGGATGCAGAGAGAGTCAAGCCCACTATTGCCCTCAGGGCACAACCCACAGCCTCACTTTGCTTAACTGATTAACTTATTGAGCACTCACAGTATGCAGGTCTTGTGTTACCCTCTCCTAACTAGATCAGAAGCTTCAGGAAGGGGTAGGGGGTCATGGTGTGCCCATTTTTGTTTTTCTTCTCTGTCCCCCTTTTCCTCACATATAAAATACCTGCACATGTGGAGGTTAAGGGCATGGACCCTAGAGTTAGACTGCCTTGTTGTGAATCCTGGTCTTCCACCTACCAGCCTCAGTTTCCTTGTCTACAATATGAGAAGAATAATTCCTATCTCATAGGATTTAATTAAGTAATACTTATAGAACATTAGCACAGGGACTGGCACATACAAAGTGGCCAATAAATGTTTGTAAATAAAAGGCTTATCAAGGTGAATGGGGCTGAATTGCTTCTGGTCAGAATTCATCATTGCAAAAAAGTCACCTGTATTTAGCTCTCTTGCTACTCTAAATCATGTATGCGTTGATTTATTCACCAGGGCACTGTGTCCATAGACAGTGCAAAGATCACTTTACCACAGCTAAGCTCAACTATCCTAAATTTCAAATCAGTAAGGTCCAAATTCATGAGCTTGTACTATAACCAAAACTATTATTTTATCATTCATTCAGCTTCTTTCTTCTCCAAATAGTGTATTAAAAATGAAAGAGCAGCCTGAATCATTTGAATTTCTCCTGCTTTCACTCTTTCCCCAAACGCTGACCTCATCCCATGTGCCATAACATCATTCACCATCCAGCTGACACCCAGCAGGCAAGCCCCCAGAGGCATGGAGGACAGAAGGTTCACAGAGCCCTGGGGAGCTGACAACAGTGAGCCTTCAGGCCCTGGGAACCCTGGATCTGTGGGACTCTGGCCTCCCAGCACAATGCCTGGCAAGGCTGCAGAATGACAAGAAGCCCTGCAGGAAAAGACATGCCTCAGTCTTTTGCAACATGTTCAAATATTGGTTGAGGGTAATGAATGGAAAGAGTCACTGCATTAATCGCTCTGATCTGGAGTTGCCAATTTGGCTCATGCTTAGACCTACTTCCAGATCCACAGCCTCCTCAGGCACCATGACTGGGCTTGATGTGACCAAAGATCCCAGGCTCATATGGTGGTCATTTCTCGGAGAAAGACTTTGTCAGCATACAGTCTTTGGGAAAGGGCTAAATCCCAGGTGCCTGTGGAACCTAGGGTCTTCTTCCTTCTAAAAGATATACTAATCCAGCCCTCTTGCTGGGGGCTTGTTCACTCATCTCACCAGTATTTACTGACCAACTACTCTGTGCTATGCTGGGTCCCTAACACGGAGCTACCCTGAAATCAAAGCACCCTGTAACAGCAGGCACACTGAGATGAGGAGCTGGGAAGCTGGTTAGAATTCTAGCTCCACCACTAACAAGCAGTGTGACCTTAGGCATGTCACCTCTCTCTCTGGGGCTCAAGGGCCTCACTTTAAAAACTGGGACAGGGCTGATGATGCCTGTACTTTAGTTCTGTTGAAGATCCCAGTTATTAAATAATACTGCTGATGTACAGATTGAGGCAGTGTTGGTCAAAGAGTTTCAAGCTTGTAAAAAACACAAGCTCAGCAACCTACAAAGCAACTCTGGCCACAGGAAGGGTTTGCTGCCTGAAAATGTAAGAACTCCTAGCCTTGAGATGAATGAGAAGTGCAACTGGTCACAGGGAGAGACAGAGAGCAAGGCAGTGGCAGTCCATGCTGGTCTTCTTGATGGGATATGATGAATCCCTGAAAGACCCTGGCCCCAAATATCTGCTCCCCACCCCCAATCTGGGGTCCTGCATCTGGAATTCCACCATTTGAGACCAAGTTTTTTTTTTAGGGGGCTTGTCTTTGATTGCAGGCATCTCTAGGCAAAATGCAGACAGCCAAGAGAAGGGTGTGGTTCCCACCCTTCTAAGGTTGCCTGGGTGCCAGCAGGGGCCCTGGTGCTGAGGCTGGAGAACAGGGGGGAACCCTGAAGGGATCCTAATGGGGGCTGTGTGGGAAGGAGGGCGTCCTGGGCTGAGTCAAGGTCTCCTTCACTATAGTAAGTCCCAGAGGGCCTGAGAGACGGGGCAGGGAAAGAGGAAGAGCACACACAGGTCTGCCTTCTCCAGGAGGGCTGGGAGTGGGAGAGTTGAGGGCAAGAGCCTGGTGCCTCCCTTTGGCTAACCGATTCCTCGGAGGAGCCAACACGGAGAGGGGAGGAAGGGAAGGAGGGTCAGGAGACAGGGTGGGGCCGGGATGGGGGAAACTGTAAACCAACGGGGTGGATTCACGAAAAATTCCCGAGTGTAGTGGTAGAGGGTGCTGGGCAGCACCCCAGTTCGCAGGGCCCACGCCCCTCCAGCTGCCCGGCCTGCTCAGACTGGTTCGCTCACCTCTCCCTCCCCGCCAGTCCCCCTCGCCTGATCCCTGAGAAAGCAGAATCGGGAACGTGAAGTAACCACAGCCGCTCCGCTCCGCCCCGCCACTACCGCCGGGACTGCACGCCCGCCCGCAGCCCCCGACCCCCGGCGCCCCGCCCCACACCGCCGACCCCGCCCCTCCAGGACGCCCCGCCCCCAAGAGCCCTCGCCCTCCCGCCGGGTGTCGCTGGGGGCCCCTCTCTCCCTGAGCCCCCCCCGCGGCTGCAGCCTGTTCCCGGCCTCTCCTCCGCTTTCTCACACCGCTCCAGCCCGACCTCCTCACCCGCCCGCCTCCCCTGCCCGCGGTTACCCGGTTACCGCCCGAGAGGCCGGCGCCGGCCGGGGCGGGCGGGACCTGCACTGACCCGGCAAGGGCGGAGCGGGCCGAGAGGGGAGGGCGCAGAGCCGGACCCCCCACCGCTGCCGGCCGCCCACCCGAGCAGGGCTTCGTGCCAGGCCCTGTGTGCGCCGCAGGCCGCCAGCCAGGCTGCAGCTATCGGCTGGGTGGAGGGCAGTGCCAGCTGCCGGCGCCCCTGAGGCGCAAACATCAGCCTCCTTCCCTGACAGCAGCAGCACCTTCTACCGGAAACCAGAGCCGCGGGGAGCCGAGGAAAGGTCTAGTCTAGTTAAGACCCGGGAAGCCAGGGGCTCCGCTGAGATAGAAGGCTACACAAAAGCCCAGCTACCTTATTTTCCTAGTGACCTCGGGCAGGTTACTTCTGTATGCCTCAGTTGTTGAATCTGTAAAATGGAGATAATAATAGTGCTCACCTCACTGAGTGTTGAGTTGCGGTGTCTGGCACATAATAAGTGCTACATAAATAGTAGTTACTACCTCTTCCCAACATTTGAGGTTTGGGAGAGGAACGTGTAGGTTGCTGTGTCATTAAGGATCTGTTAAGCACCTACTTGGTGCAAGGTATGGTGCAAGAAACTTGGAGTTAGATGTGAGGTTGTTGAATCCCAGCCCTGTTACTTGGTAGCTGAGAGTGAATTTCAGTCTTCCTCTCTGAATCTCAGTCCCCCAACAGTACAACAGGGGCAGTAATGCCCATGCTGCAGAGCTAATGCAGGGATTAAAGTAGACAATCTAAGCAGAGTGTCCAGGGCAGTTCTCAGCACACAATAAGGCCTCCCAGTAAGTTAGAGACATGGGGAGAGGAGGGAGGGTACACATGGAAAGGACAGGCTCCACTTCTGCTAATCAGAGCTTAGGGAGGGTAAGATCTCTGAAAGAAAAACGCCACCAACTCAGGGAAGGGCTACTGGAGGGCAGGCCTCAGTGTCTATGAGAGCAAAAGTGCTAAGGGTGGGATGGTGGGCACTGGTTAGAGAAGTTTCTGAATCAGGCCTCTCAGTCTGTCCCACTGGGAGCTAGGTGCCAGCCACTGGGCTTGAGAGGGGGTTGCAGGTGTTTCAGCATGACTGATGTCTGCATCTGCTTTACTGGGAAGGATTTGGAGATGACTGGCTTGGCCATCTCTCTCCCATCCTGACAGCAGAAAGGAATGGAAAGAACAGCTGGGAAATGAGCCCTGTGCAAAAACTCCACCCTTTATAATAACTGTGAATGTGGCAGAACAGTCACTGCCCTGAGCTGTGGCTGTGTGACTTTGGAATTGGGTTCCCTCATCTGTAAAATAACAGACTGGCCAGATGTTTTCTAGACTCCCTGAATTGCAACTCTCCTCCCTTCTTGAAAACAATTCTTGCTGTGACCCATAGGAATATGAGAGAGAAGCCACTCCTGCTTATGGGTGCCAGGCCTGCCTTCAGTCCTTTCCACTACTCCATGCACAGGCTGGTAGCTCTAGATAGTGGAGTGGAAATGAGGTGGGGCTTAACCCTTGGACAGGCTCCCCAAGACAGCCTGGGAAGATCAGCTGTCCCACTGAATATGACTCTTAGAGCTGGAAGGAGCTTTACAAGCAGGGGTCCAGACATTTCACTATAGACTGAGCAAACAAAAGCCCAGAGAAGTGAAAAGACTTGCCCAACATCACATGTTTCGGGAGGGGCAGAGCCACTTTTCAACCCACTAAACCATATTGCTTCTAATTTAGTTAACAGCAACATTAAAAAACCCTGAAGCTGGTGACCAAGGCAAATCAAAATCTCTTACAAAAGCAAAATAGAAATGCATTAGCTTTGCTACCAGAAAAGAAAGTACTTCGGGAAGTGAGAAGACCAATTCAAAACAGCCCCAACAACTGCTATAAACACCACTGGAGGCTAGAGGGGTTCATGGTGGGCAGTGGGTGCGGCTCCTGCCAGGTCAGAGGGGATTTGCCTGTGTGATCAGTGGTGCAGACTCCACGAAGAGAGTCTAAGGACACTGGGCTCTGAGTACTAATATGCATTTTTATTCTGCAATAATTTTCATACCGAGTTCAAGAGGCACCAGCTCCAAGTACATAAAACCAAATCAAATTAAATTAATTGATTTTATTGAAACCTGCTGCAGTTGTATTCAAGCCCATAGCCAGGGGCATGACCCTCATGAAATACCAAAGGGGCTTTTGAAATAATTAAATTAATCACACCCAGGGTTATGCACAAGGGCTTGCTCCTGTACTCAGAGGCAGGCACATCCCCGGTCACCACCATGGGCAGAAAAGGGGCATGTGGCTGCAACATAACCACAAAATATGGAGCCACCTATGGGAGCCGAAGACCCAGATTTCTCATTTTGGGGTAAGACTTTATGCTTATTTGGCAAACATACACACACACATACACACACACACCCTCCTACCCTCACCCATACACACAGTTACACCACTCACTCACAGGCTCACATACAAACACGTACTCTCTCCAGTGAGCATTCCCTTCTCTCTCCCTGACTGCGCTTGGCTCAAGATCAGTGTTCTCCCCTCCTCCTCCTCCTCTCCAGACCCTCCCTCCAGCACGTACACTCTGTATTTGGATGATGCCCTTTCTTGTTGGCTACTGTTTCATGAGGGACCCTCCTGTATCACTAAGCAAAGGCTAAAAGCCCCTTGAATGCAGAGGCTGGGCCTCAGCCTTCTCTGGATCTCTCAGGAAGCTCAGCATAACCAGGCAGGGAATAATTTCCAATTTAAGAGCTCTGCACATGAAAGGTGGCCCTACTGTGTGCTGGCCACTGTTCACACGACTTTCCACATATTATCTTACTTAGTCCTTACCATGACACCCCTCCGCCCCCCCAAAAATCCCTATTTGGGATCATTGTTGACTTTATTTTACAGATGAGATACTGAGGCATGGAGAGGTCAGGTCACTTGCACAAGGTCACCTGGCTATGAGAGGGAGCAGAGCTATATTGCTTCTCAGTATCTTAAACCAAAACAAATTCCACACACCCTGCTGCTAATCAAAAGATGGCATCACCCCCATTTGAAGACAGTCCCGCAGACAAGAAAGGGCATAAAATTGCAGCACTCTAGTAGAAGGGACATTCACCAACCCTTCATTTTACAGAGGAGGGAGGAAATTTGTAGGCCAGCAAGGAGAGGGTTCTTGTTGAAGGTCACAGGCAACTGTCAACCCTCAGCTCAGTGCGGCTCTGCCTGGAAGAAAGATTACTGATTACTCATGCCTTTGGGGCTGAAAGCACTCCAACTTAGCCTGTATTTAGGGATACCTCTAGGGAGCAAGTGGGGGTACAGTGAGGGATCTGGCCCTGTTGGGGATCAAACCCCCAAACCATGGCCTCATTGGCATCTGTTATAGCCCTTGCCTTAACCTATGTGGACATCCTCAAAATCAAAGCTTGTCCTTATATTCCTGTTGCACAAGGAACTTCCAAGGATACTTGGCCTCCCTCTCTGCCTTACACACCCTCTCACTACCAAATGCTATGCTTTCCAGTTAACCTCAACATAGAGCCCTGGACGCTGGCCAGTGTGAGTCTTCCCCCTAAGTTGAGCTGCTTAATACTGACAAGGAACATGAGCATCATAACCATGACAGCCACTCTTCCCAGAGTCTGCACAGCTCTGTGCAGGGCATGCATACTGCTGTCCCATTCAATCTTACAACAACCTCCTTTTACAGATGTGGAAACTCATATAAAGGGAAGGGAGGACTAGTAACTTGTGGGGCTGGTCTTTCTCTCCCTCTATTTTTACTATTTTTATTAATAGTACAGCATACCCATCTGGCACACCTGGGTAATATATTTTCCCTGTATTTTTTGACTGATACTCTTTGATTCCCCCTTTATAGAAGAATGTTTTTAAAAACTTCTAGTTAAATATATAAGTAACAAATATTGCTATTTTAACCATTTCAAATGCACAATTCAGTGGCATTAAGTCATTCACAATGTTGTGCAACCATCATCACTGTTTCCCAAACTCTTTTGTCAACCCAAGCAAGAAGTAATCATTAACCAATAACTTCTCAGTCCTCCCCTCCTCCAACTCTTGGTCACTTCTAATCTCCTGTCTCTATGCACTTGCCTGTTTATGTACTTATTTTGGAGAAATAAGAGCCTGAGGTATTAAGAATTTTCTGATTCTAGATGCTTTCCCTAAGTAGACCCATACATTATTTGTCCTTAATGTCTGCAAGGCCAGTTCTCTTAGACAGTAAGCCAGACTCAGCTTTTTAAACCCTCAGTTTCATATTTGCTGGAGGAACACAGTGACCCAAGTGCTGCCTCCTTCACAAGGATGCTGCAGGGGTGGGAATGCTGACACCAATGATATCACCCCAGTGAGCTAAGAGTCCCCACTGCTTAGGGGTAGAAGGGCCTTGTGTTGTCCTGAGCATTGCCAACAGGTCTGTCGAAGCAGCATATTAATGGAAAAGAAAAGGGGATCTTCAGCAGGGAGAAGTAGTAGAAAGCGACCCCAAAGCCTCCCGGGCCAGGCCCCTGCACTGCCACAGACAGCCAAGGGCCAGCTTTGGGTGGCCCACATCGGGCACTACATTTGCTGAAGCAGCCCCAGCAGTGGCTATCCACACTGAACAAGCCCTTTGGGTATCTCCTTTGTACTGAGCTAGAAGGTGACTCAGTTGTCTTGTCCTTACTGAATGGAAGGGAAGCTCTTGAGACTGTTCACCCACACCTGGCACCCAGCCCCAGGATTCCCTGTCCCCTTGGCCTCTGAACCCCATCCTGCCTTTCCACCAGCAATGTCAGCCTGCTGTCTGCACAATGGCTCTCTGGTCCCTCGTTGGCTGGAGACAATGTCTGGACCTTTCCTCCACCCTCACAAGCTTCTCGCCTGCTACTGAATCTCCACTTTGAAAGCTTTCTACGGACAAGTGATCTCTGGGCCTAGCCATGCACCTGCCCTTGCTACCCTCCTGGTCCAGCCCAGCCCTTCCACGAGCTACAGCCTGCTGGTTTCCTCTGCCCTTTTCACCTTTTGACACCCAAGCCCAGCTCCTTCCTCTTTCCAGCAGCTCCTATACAAGGGCCTCCATTTCTTGCCTTCTCTCCTTGGAGTAAACTGTTGCCCAGCCCTACTAACAACCTCCTGCCAATGTACCCTGAAAGCATGTGGCACAGGTATGGGGAACCCCAAAGGTAACAAGGCTCAGCACAGATGTAATGCTTGAGCTATCTACTTGGAAATGTTACATGCAGGCCACTGCATTGCTAGGTTGTGTGTGAGTATGTGTATGTGTGTGTGCACACGTGCATGCCAATAGACTCTGGGTCCTTCCAAGAAGCTTTTCAAAGCAATCTTTCTCCACTTGCCAGAAACAATGAATTAGCAAGGGTGAGCCCCAGCAGGATTAATAATCCTTTTTGGGTTACCCAAGTTTCTTATTTCTTTTATAACACAGCAGCCACTGGATTTCAAGTTTTCTTTGAGAAGATGCTAGTGCAATTACTGCAGATCTTATAAAATTATACCGAATGGTATGTTTAAGAAGCTAATTTTGTGTATTTGGCTCCGTGGAAAGTTTTCCCTAAGAGCAGAAACAGTCAGATAAAGATGCCCGCCCACATAAAACAGTTTTAGTTAGGGCTTCAGATCCCTTCCAGAGTGTGGAAAAGAGAGTGGGAAGGGGACATAACTTTAAAAAGGAAAAAGAAGTCTGCATGCTTTGATTTACCCTTGGTGACCAGGAAGATGCACTCTGAGGGGACTATGGTCAATATTCACTTCATTGAGCTTATCGTCAGACCCTGACCCATAGGGAGCCAAGGGTAGATCCTGGCACAAGGCCGGGTGCAATGTGAGGGGTCCAGGGTGAAGGCCAGGGTGACCAAGCTGTCCTGGGCCTCCTGGTTAGAGCCTTACTGCAAAGATGCCCTCAGAAGAGGTTTGCTTGCTGCAAGATGACCTCCTGTACCTCTGTGCCAAAGCTTTTGTATCCAGAAGCTCTGGGAAATTTTCGTTTAACAGATACAGAGTCAAGATACAGGATCTGCACAAGTTATACGGGGGGCAGGGGGAAGTGATGAGTTTGATTACATAAAAATTAAGAGCTTTCATATGACAAAGATACCAATTTAAGTTAAAAACAGATTGGGAGAAAATATGTGCATTATACAAAACAGTAACTATTTTAAATTGCACATGAACTTTATGGCCACCCTGTATGTAATAAATGTAGTTTGAAATATATACAAAGAGTTCCTATAAGCCAATAAGAAAAAATATGTAATTTTAGTGTCCATTAAATTTATTTAAATCATTTTCCCTGTCTGGAACAGTTTTCTAGTTAATATTTTAATGGAAGTTGCATAAAGAATGCACTGGCTTCCTGGCTCTTGCTTTAGGCAGAAAAACGGCTTCTTTTACTGTCTTCTTCTCTGAGCAGCCCCCAGCATGCTTATCATGCCTTTCTCCTCTACCCTCTCCACCCTGGGAGATCAGAAGCAGAAGATGTATCAGGGCCAATTCCCAGCTGTGGAATCTGAGAGAACAGAACGGACTATTTCAATTGGTCCAGGGCTCTTGCTCTGTCTTGTGGGGGTCTTTCTATCTGCCACCCAGATGGCTGCATGGGGGATGAGGGTGCCTATAAGAGTTAGACAAGGGGAATGTAAAAAAGGGAGGGAAGGGCACTGACTTTTATGTCAGGCAGCTTTGGGTTTGGAACCCAACTTTACCACCTCATGGCTGTATGCTGCAGAGTACAGCATCCCATCTCTGCGTCTCAGGCTCCTCTTTCATGAAATGGGTGCAGTACTCCCCACCTCCCAGGCTCCTTGCCCTACGGATATCTTTACCACTTGGCTGGACTTATTTTAGAGGGATCTCACCCTGCTACTACTTACCCCACCAATTGTTTCCCCTAAACTAGACTGCACAACTACTTCATAGGCTGGAGCTGTGGCTCCAGCAACCAGAGGGCTGAAAGCCCTGGGGCCCTGCCATAGTCACATTTGAACTTGCAGCACTTGGCATGTTGTCCTGCACATGGAAGGCACAAAATAATACCAATGAGATGAATGACTAAAACTTATGCCGACGGTCAGGAAGGTGAAGTGTCCTAGGTAAGCCTACACAACCCATTAATTACCCGGAGAGGTCTGGGTAGGCCTCTTTCTTTTTTATCATGGGCAAAATAGAGAGGCACAAACATGGCTCATGAAGTCTCAAGTTTGCCAGGGAAAGTCCCATTTTACACCTGTTTTCCCTTGTAATTATTATAACGCTCACTTTCACCATCAAACATGTCCCATTTGGGATGACAAACTGTTAGTCCTGTTCTGAGGGAGAATCAAGGGAAGGAGTCTGTTTCCTTGACTCCATCAACTCCAGAGATGCCCTTAAAATGTCATCCCATTATCTAGTTGCTGAAAGTCCCACTTGAACTGTGCTCATCCTAAAGGCCACCTTCCCCAGCAAAATGTGCACCCAGGGTGCTCTTGTGACGTGTGCAGTAGGGTGACAGGGTTCCCCACTGCTTAGCTGTCTGCACTGTACCACCAGTGAGTGGACCAAAGGCACTGCCTCGGCATTCTTAGTGTGGTAGACAGTCATGGCCACCTGCTTGCCAGCCCTGTGCTGTAGGGGGCATCTGGGCCTGTCAAAGGAAAAGGGACTCATCATCACAACTCCCAGCAGGCCTGGTAACCTCTCCAAAGAAGGACACACAGGCTGGGGTAAGAGCCAGGTGTCCGGAGGTCCATCCACCTGGACAAATGTTGGATTGAGGCAAGACAGAGGGGCATCAAGGACACAGAATCATCCCAGGGGAGCTGACCAAGCCTGGGCAACCTCGGGCCTGAGCATTTGCAGACATGATCAGGACGTGGCTTGGATGTTGAATTAGAGGATGGGGCTGGGTCTCAGCTCTTCAGGAAAAGAAAAAGACTCACTAAGTAAGGAAGAACTCTGGGAAATCACCCTCCACTTCTGTGAGCCCTTTCAGGGTCTGGCTGCACAGGGGTTCCGCAGTTCACTCACCTCACTAGGCTCACCCCATCCCTCCATGCCCATCCCCTCCATACTGAGAGATGGCAGAAGACGCCCATGCACTGCTGCAGAGGCCACGGTGGCTGTGCACCAAGCATGTCATGGGAGTGCGGCACTTTCCCCCTGGACTTGCACCCACCCAGCCAGCACCAAGGCAGAGACCCTTCATTTCCTGATCCCATGGGGAGCCAAGGCCATACTCTGCACACAGCCTACTTCACTCAACCATCACTCATCAGCCACACAACTGGGAATGGGGTGTTAGAACCTGAAGCCTGGAGTTGGCAGGGCCCACTCTGCTTGACCTGGACCCAAAAGTTCCCTCGGTAGTGGAGAAGAATGCATCAGGTCTCACTTGCTATTTCCCTGGCTCTACCTGGGCCCATGGAGCCCTGTTGCCTGGCACTCCCAGGCCTGGCTACCGGAAGACAAAGCAGGGTTTGTGGTTTCTTCCCTAAGCTAGCCAACACCTATTTTCCCAAAGGAGGAACTAGGCAGGCCCTGGTTATCTCTCCACATTCCCAAGAGCAATGGGCATGCCACACCAAGAGCTCTTTGAGGTCAGAAGCCCAGTCCTCTGTTTCTTTGGAATTTCCCTCTCCTTCCAGCTCTCCCTTCCCCACCTAGGCAGGCCCTCCATTCTGTGAAGAATATCTCAGAAATCATCCATCACCATATTCAGGGAGCTCATCTCAGCAACTAAGTGGTTGGAAAGAGCCTGGAAAATTCACCAACTCCATGATAAGAATGACCATTAGCGCATTGAGGGTAGGGAGCTGTATCATTACTGTGGCCCAAGACCTAGCCCCACTTAGGCAGAGTGGGGTCTCCACAGAGGTTTGCAGAACTGCACTCAAGCTGTGGCTTGCTGCCCTCTGGCTGCCCTGCAGCCTGGTCCAGAGCAGGTGCACAGCAGGTGTCTGTGGATGAGCAAAGGGGCACCTGCTGGGTATTGGCACTCTGATTGCTTTATCTGGGGCACACATCCTGTGAGGCAGATATGACTGTGTCCCATTTAACAGATTAGGAAATGGAGGTTCAAAAAGGTTAAGTGGCTTCCCTGAGGCCACCGGCAAGAGTCAGGCCAGACTTCAAACTTAATCCTCCTGTCTCTAAAAATTGTATCTTTTCATCTGCATTTTAGCTGCTCCATCATGAATTTAGGGGTTTCAAAGCTGAATGAGAAGTAGCTCCAGCTTTTAAGTAATTCCTATTGAAAGAGGCAGAGAGTCTCATTCACAGCTAGCTGGGACAAGAAACAGACATAGCAAGGTCAAATGGCAGATACCAACTTGTGCAGGCTTCAGGCAGAGGGGGAAGGTCCTCTAGAATGTGAGAGAGGCACCTGGAAGAGCCGGCAGTGGGTTAGGCCTTGAAGAACAGACAGTGTTGTGCCATGCCCGGGCCATGGAGAGGCTGAGGAGATGCTGAGGATGGATTTCAAGCAGCCACCTGGTGGGAGATGAGTCTGCGGCCAGGGCTTCCCAGTACCCCTTAAATATCATAATGGAGATGGTCAGGTGGCCACTTCCACAGCCTGGCAGAGCAGGCCAGGTGGAGGAAGAGCTGAAAGGCCCCTGGGGAATCGGCCCTACACTGGTTAATTCTCCTGAGAGGAGCTGCAGGACTGCAGGGACAGAGGGCTGGGAGCACTATGTGCCTGGGAGACCGAGCCCTCTGTCAGCGAGAGCCCACAGAAGATGGGGCAGATCAGCAAACCTTGAAGGAAGCCCCACCTCATCCCTGCACACGTGTTTGTCCCACACATTTGGTTAATTTTCCCTCCCACAAGCCATGGGGGAATGTCCTTCACTGGCCTGTCGCTGGAGCTAGGAGGGGAGGCAAAGGACTACTCTAAGGTTCCTTAGGTGGTCCCTCCCTCAGGGAGCTGCTGGCATGAGGCCGGACAGGGGCTCGGAGTGCTCTCCCAGGCTCGCCACCATGAGTGAGTGCAGGTGAAGGACCACCTTGTCCTGCTGCTCTGGCTTTTGCTTTTTTCTCCCTCCTGGTCACCACAATTTAGGAGAAAACACTCTGGCTGTCGTTGGGAGGCCTCCTGCAGAGACAGAGAAGCATGTGTGCTTTCTAGGAGTGTAGAGAGGGGAGCGTGAGGGGAGAGGAGCATCCCACACAGCTACTAACGTGCCGTGAGCCCCTTCCCAGGCCTCAGTTTCCCCTCCAAAAGACGGAGGACTTGGAGCTGCCTGCCAGCTCTTTCTTCTAGTCCTTTTACCCCATCCTCCTCCTCCCATGTGAGCGGATAATTCCCTCATTTCAAGTTTCATTTGTTAAAATTTTCTACCCCTACATTGTGATTTGAATAGTCCCCTCTTCATCCAGGGCATTACACCAGAAACCTGGTTAACAAAATCAGTAGATCCTCCTCAAAGTGCAGGAAACTGATGATCTTGGAGCTTCTAGTCCACATTAGGCCAGAAACCAACTGAAAGGCTTATGTCATTATCTCATTTAATGTAGATGTCAGCTCTGGGAAGAGGCCATTATAGTCCCCATTTCCCCCAGTTTGGCATAATTACTTAAACTCCTTAAACCCTGGCAGCAGATCCTACCAACTTCAGGATAAAATCCAAACCCCTCCCCAGGTCCCCTTTCAACTTTGTGCCACCTCCAACTCGGCCAGTTCCAAATTGACAGACAGCTTCTCCCCCATGCGCAATCTCAGCATCTACAAGACTTTCCTCCTCCCGTCCATTCAACTTGCCTTTTTCCAAGGTCTGAGCCAAATCCTGCTTCTCCCTAAGGAAGGGCTGGACTCGGGTGAGTAGGTGAGGTACCCAGACACAGCATATAAAGAGGCACTGGCTTTTGGTGCCAGCCCCGCACCTGCACCAGCCTGAAAGTGAATGCCCTGAGTGCCTCACTTGCCCCCACCTTAGCCCTGGCCCTGCCCCAAAGTCATAAAGAACCTCTGCCTCCTCCATAGCCCACAGCCCTCCCTGGTGGGTCTTGACACTGGATTGGGTCCCGGAGGCTCAATTCCTGGAGGGTCTGTCACTGCAGGACAGAGACGTTTTCCTGTGTCCCATCCTAAAACCAACAGGGCTTGCTCCAACTTCCAAACTTGCTCCCTCTCTGCTCCCATCTGTCCTCTACCCATCAGCTTGGGACTCCAATTCATCTTTTAGAATTATATGAAAATCAAGATTTCTCTTTTCAAGGTAACATTGTGTACCAAAGTTTATAAAAATGCTGTTTCCACATGTGTGAATTCTTCCATAATCTGGGTATGAGAAGAGGCTTTCTAAAGATGACTAAAAATCCAGAGGCAATAAAAGATTAGTTCATTTGACTACACAAAAGTAAAAAAAAACTTTATATGAGAAACCCTGTAAGTCAAGTAAAAAAAAAAAATAATTTAAGGATAAAATAGTTGCCACCTATATCACAGGCAAAGGGTTAGTATCACTAGTATATAAACGATTCTTAAAAATTGAGGGACAAAGAACCAAAAACCCAGTAAACTGATACAACCCCTAGAGGGAAATCTGGCAGTGGTTAAAGAAACTACACACATATTTACTCTTCCACTCAATAACCCTGTTTGTAGAATTGTACCCTAAAGTACATTCCAAGCATATAAAATGCATATGTATAAGCAATGCAGCGTTATCTGTAATAGCAAAAACCAGGAAATTCTACCTAATGCTAGTCATCAGTAGGAGAGCAGATGAATAAACTATGATGGATACACACAATAGAATATTATGCAGCTGTAAAAAAGAATGAAGAAAACCTCTATGAACTGGTATGGGGTGATTTCTAAGAGATATTATAGAATGAGCAAATCAAAGTATAAATAAAATGTATATGATACCTTTCATGTACGAAAGAAGAGAAAATAATAAAACATATAATTTTGCACATCTTTACAAAAAACAATAGAAGAGTAAACAGAAAAATTAAATTGGTTACCTACAAGGGAAAGATGGGATACAGGAGAGAGGGAGATGTTTTCCACTATACCTTTTTTTTCTTTTTTATAGTTTTGACTACTGGTATCATGTTAATGTTCTACATATTTTAAAAAATTAAATGGGATGGGAAGAGAAAAAAAATCCCTCAAACTGAAAAAAAACCTAGTTGTATTTCAAATAAATATTATAATCACATCAAAGGGCAGAAACAAAGAAGGAAGCAAAGACTAATCCAAGTAACTTATCAAAACAGTAGGATGAGGTGGGGGTGAGGGGAAGGAGTTTCACTGGTAGTGGCTGTGGGGGTAAAACAATTCTGAAAGTGTTTTAGCTGTAATATAGGAGTGAGCAAATGAGCCAAAGCACTGATGGTTGGAGGAGCCAGGTTTCACTGTGGAGGAAGGATATATAAATATGGGAGGGGAAAGGTCTGACAAAACCTTGTGGACACAGATTGGAATTGGAGGTATCAGTGGGCTCACGATTTCTTAAATGTGAATATGTAAGGGTATATATATATATATATATTTATTGTCTATGTATATATGTATGTGTAAAGGGTATGTAAATGTTTAGGTATATAGACACACATGTGTTTCCTAGTTCTGTCCCCAGAAAGGGCAAAAAAGCAAAGACACCCAACAGCAGTGAGCACACCGAGCACTGAGATCTTGGTCTGTAATACCATTTCCCACTACCAAGAACCAGAGCTCCTCAGATAAATCACTGATTGCAAGGGCAGTGAGTCTGGAACGTCACCTTATGCTAGAAAGAACATGTGCAGAACACAGATGGCGCTATATCTAAAGATCATAACAGCCAGCTTGAAGGGGCTCCTGCTAGTCAAATCTGGGGGCAATTTAAGTATCAAAATAATAGAGAAAGATGAGAAATAATAAACCATTGGAAAAACTGGAATCCATCAGTCCATACAGATAATAAATAAATAAATAAATGCATTGTACTGCTTATAGTAGAATGCCAAAGGCCAACTGGTATAGATGGAGCCGTGCTAGAGTCCAAAGAGCATCCTTTGCAGCGCTGGTGTTAAGTAATGATGAGGTAAGTGTCATTTCAGGGGACACTGTCAAGAAGCAGAGCACCTGTGTGGTTTTAAAATGTCTCCCCATAGGGTGGTGCCTATGGCTCAGTGGATAGGGTGCCAGCCCCATACACTGAGGGTGGTGGGTTCAAACGTGACCCCGGTCAAACTGCAACAAAAAAATAGCCAGGCATGGGCGGCGCCTGTGGCTCAAAGGAGTAGGGCACTGGCCCAAAATGCTGGAGGTGGTGGGTTCAAACCCAGTCCCAGCCAAAAACTGCAAAAAAAAAAAAAGAAAAAATAGCCAGGTGTTGTAGTAGGCGCCCGTAGTCCCAGCTACTCAGGAGGCTGAGGCAAGAGAATCACCTAAGCCTAAGAGTTGGAGGTTGCTGTGAGCTGTGACGCCATGGCACTCTACTGAGAGCTACAGAGTGAGACTCTGTCTTTAAAAAAAAAAAAAAAAGTCTATCCATAATGTACAAATAATCAAAGCTATTGGCCTATAAAGAGTGAGAAGAATAAACATGTGACCAAATTGTTTTCACTAATTTTCATAAAAAGTAAATTTTGTTCATTGTTTTAAGTGTACTGTAGCTCTGCTCTCTACCCTGAAAAAAAACTAGAACACTCAATGAGCTAGAGAAATAATTTTGAAAGCCAATTATTTCAAACCCAAAATATTAAATTGTACTGTTTTCAAAGTGAAAAGAAAAATAAACTAAATTCTCACCCCAAAAATAAAAAAAAAGTCTCTCCATAGACTGCTTACTTGTTCCGAGGATGAAAAATCTCAATTATTCTACAATAAGACAATGCTTAGACTGGAAATCCAAATTACCATCACCAGTGAGGACCAATGATGTGTCCCAAGAGGGTTTATGCAGGATTCTGGCCAAAACCACCTAATAGCAAGGGAACATTGGACATCCCCAAATGAGGAACATTTTAGTATAAATAAGTGGGTGTAGGGGGGATTGTATTCTTAAAAAAAAAAAAAAGGCCATGTTATAAAAGCCAAAGAAAGGCCATAAACATCTTCCAGATTAAAGGAGGCAAATGGACAATATGTGACCCTAGACAGGATCCTCTATTGAAGGGAGAAATTGGAATACAAATGTACACTGAAGTGCTGTATTAATGTTAAATTTATTGATTAACCATACTATGATTGTGTCAGAATACACCTACCCTTGGGAAACACACAATGAAGTATGCAGGGCTGAACTTACTCTCAAATGGTTCAGAAAAATGTGTTGTGTGTGTGTAAGAGGGAACAGAAATGACAAAACGTATGGAGTAAAATTTCACCAACAGGTAAATCTGACATATAAAGATACTGTTTTTATTTTTGCCATTTTTCTGTAATTTGAAATTCTTTCCAAATAACAATGTAAAGGTATGTTCCAACATTTGAAAGCTGCTTCCTTCTCTGCAGGTGTAGACTCTTCAGCCAGGGGACCACCAGCAGGCGGCCAGGCCAGAGGGCAGGTCCAAAATCAAACTGATCTGGGTTCATTGTGTGGCCCTGAAGAGGTAGTTTTACCTAGGGGTGTCTCTGTTCCCTCCTGTGTGGGTGACCCCCACCTCAGGGACTGCTAAACAATTCAAAGAGATTATGCCTGCAGGTGCTCAGCCCAGGCCCTGCCTCTGAGTACGCTGGTCTACCCGAGTTGTCATATCACTGCTGTGGTTATGTGGTTTTCATCAGCATAAACCCCTTCAGGGTGCACAGTTGAGAGCTGCCTGCATTTCCAAGAACCACTGGTGACCCTGAGCAGGACTATGAGCCCAGGATGGAGGGAGGGTCTCGGGGGGGCTTCCATCTGACAGAGGTCTGCTGTGGGACTGTGGCCCACTCCCCACCGCAGGCCTCAGCTTGAGGAACTCAAGCCCCTGTGCTCTGGCCTTGACGCACACCTGTCCTTGTCTGTGCAGACCTTCCCTGGTGGCCTGCACCTCCTCCAGCGTCACTCCTGGTGACTCCCGTGGCATCTTGCTATTCCAGTCCCCTCCTTCAGTGCCTTCTCTGAGTAAGGGAGCCAACGTGGCATTTCAGTATCGATTCACTTTTGGCTCCATCTCCTCTCTCCCAGGGGAAACCTTTGTGACAATACCAACATTTCTACCTTCCTAGCAAAACAAACAAAACAACTGTGCTCTCTGGGGAATAGGACAGTGGGTATCTGTGTGTATGTGTATGTACTTCTTTGGGCTGGGGACTTTCTCAAAGGCCTTATTGGTCAACACTTAGACCAGGTCTGTTTGGGACAGAGGCCAGTGCCACTGCCTTCCATGCCCCTCCAGCCCCATTAACCACTCTGTTCCCTTGGCTCATGCCCAGGAGGCTGACCCTTACAGACATAGCAACAGCTTCCTTGCCTCTGGCTTCCTGTCGCTTTGGCCAGCAGGGACCCCGTGTGGAGAACGGATGGGGAGAAAGTGAGTCAGGTTGGGTTGGTCTCCCTTTCTACAGGGTAGCCTGAGGCTGGCTATGTCCCTGGAATGGAGGTCACAGCCTAGGTAAGGTGGCTCCTCCACCCCATGCTAAGTGTCTCTGCTTTAGGCAGCCTGTCCGGCTCCTTGCCACTTCGGCCCCTGGGAGTAACAGCTCCTCAGGGATAACAGCCCTGGGTCTTGTGAGCTCTCCACACCTTGCGCTGACTGGCCTTTGGACTCAACTCTCCTCAAATCACCCACTTTGAGTATGCCACCTCTTTCCTGTTGGACCTTTGACTCAAGCAGACACGTGTGGAAGGAGGCAGGCCCTCCCCCATAAATGTGTTTGGTGTCTGAGCACAAGGCCCTGTATTACCATGTTCAGGGAGGAGAAGCGCCACGAAGCCATTCATGTTGCAGAATAAAAGTGAAAGCTGCCACTTCAGGCCTCCTTCTGCTTGCTACTTCCTGTTCCAACTCTATTTCATCTTTTCAGAAGTTACTGTTAACTGAGAAGCATTACAAGAAGGGAATTAAAAGACAGAAAAGTTGGTGAGAAATGACTTTTTTTTTTTTGGTTTAAACCTTTTGTTATGATCTCTTTAGGAACCCGCTTCAACTACAGGGACATGTAGCAGAACATGTTCTTCAAAATTAGTTCCAAGAGACACTCGGGGCTCATTATTATTCATTCTATTAAAATTAAAATATTAGTTGATGCTTGCCGCGGTTGTCTGGGCAGGTCAAGTGACTTCACTGATGCATTGTCTACTTGAAAGTGAAGATGAAGGCCTTTCATGCAGATGCCTCTATGAGTCCATTCTGGTCTTCGGCTCATAGTGACAGAGAAACCCTGGCCTGCTCTAGGTCAGGGACACTGTTAGGTCCAGGACAAAGCAATGGAGCCAGGGGACTCAGTGTGCCAGGACCTTCTGGGCAAGGCTGCCTCTGCTTGGGCCCCACTCTGTGCTGCAAGCCCTCAAGGATGGTTGCAGAGCAGAGAGGAAGGGCTCCTGGCCCTGGGAGGGTGATTCCCATAACCAGAGACAGGAATGATTTTGAAGGGGGTCCAGGGGATGATGATCCAGGGACCTTGAGGTTTAAATATCAGAACTGCTCTGTAGCTTCCTTGGATCCTCACCCACTGCTGCCTTTTTCCTTGGAAGGAATATCACAATGCAAATGAATTCCATTTCTCTAGCAGGAACCAAAGAATCTGGCTATTGGCACTCAGGTCTAGAGCCACCCAAAGGTGTCATGGTGGTGTTTTTGATTGGGCCCCTAGGAAGACATTGAGGCTCTTAGCTCACTGGAGGTTCACCCTCCTTGAGGACTTGTGGGTGGGATCAAAGTGATGGGCCTTGGATGCCTGGGTGGGGCTGATGCCTGGTGGCCCAGCTGCAAAGTAGACGAATGCCTGGCTGTGGGGGGCTTCCAGCTAGCTACAGGGCCTGGGTCGTGGTGGCTACAGGTGGTTGAGGAGACAGATTTCTGGGGACTGGGTTTCCCAGAGGAGGAGGAGTTTGACAGATCCTTAAGCATGGGGAGAAGGGAGGAGGGGAGGAGAAGGAGGAAGATGTGAGGAAAAAGCTTAGAATCTAGGGTGGGAGGTCATCTCCAGAGGGAGGAGGGGCAGGAATGAAGCATCCATTGGAGAAGTAGTTAGAAGTCAGGCTGAAATGACCTTCACTGCAAGCACAGATATTTTTCTTTCTTTCTTCCTTTTGTTTCCTCAAGCAATCCTGGATTCAATGTTAATCTCCCAAGACCTATCTTGTTGATAAATGTTGATTTCCCCTGCACACCTGTTCCTATTTCAGATGGAAATGTATTATGAAATCAGGCCATTCGGCTGGTGATTGCCATGGTAATCAGGCATACTCAATGACAGGCCAACACGCCTCTTGAAGACAGTATTCTACAGATAGAAGGTTCTGTGTCACTTACGCCATGCCTGAGGAGAGGGGATTGAAGCAGACTTGGGTGGTTTTGGGAGGCATAGTTTCCTTCCCCGAGGGAAGACAGCACAGCCCCAAGGGCCTGGGAGGGCTCTGCAGGAAGATGGGGGATGGGTCAGCGTGCAATAAGTCTCACCTTTGGTGTTCTACAGGGTCTACAGGCTGGGGACAGCTTTGCAGGATCCCATGTGAAAAGAGGATCTGAGCTACCAGGAACCCAAGATCAGGCACCCTTGCTAGGATATCATTCAACCTCCCACCTGGAATAGGAGCTACCTCTCCGGCCTCCTGGAACATTCCAAAGATGCAATTATTATTATTGCTTCTCTCTCACAGCAGTATGGTTTACACTCTGAAACTGTATTAATTTAGTCCTAATGCACTCTATATTAAGTTTTCAAGAGCTCCAACCAGACTGGTTTCAGATCCAAGCTCTACCACTTACTGACTGTGTGACCTTGGGCAAGTTACTTAACCTGTCTGTTACTTTTCCCTTGTAAAAAGCAGATAGTAAATAATTCTAATGCATAGGACTGTTGCAAGGATTAAGTGAATTAATACCCATAAAATGCTTTTAACAGTGCCTGTCACAAAGTAGGTGTTCAAAAAGGTCAGCCATTGATATCCTTGAGTCATATCCCCTTCATTTTCTGAGGCCAGATCACAAGGCAAACAAATACCAAGGATTAGACAAGACTGGACTGGCAGCCAGTGCTGTTCATAGCACACTGTTATCTCACCGTGCGGCCCATCTCTAAGGCCCAGGATGCAAGAGTGCTATGGACCTGAGTACTGCAAGAAGAAAGACATCTTCTGGGGAGTCAGCATTTTAATACCTGGAAGAGCCTCTGGGATATAGCAAAGCCTCCCTGCTGGGTGAAGGAGGGTCAGGAAGGATCAAGGTACAGCCCAAATCCTGAACTTTGCACAAACACCACCTCACCTACCACTCCTAATTACCCCGTGTTCCTTTCCTGAGCAATGAGGAGATCAAGGCCCCAAGAGCCCATAGCTACATGGTAAGGATGGTGGATGGAGATCGTAGTTCAGACATCTTGCCTCCCTGCCCGTGGCTCTTTCAGCTTCCTTCCCAAAGATGTCAGCTTGCTGGCCTCTGGCTGTCCTGTTTGCCACCCAAGACTAGGACCCAGTCCACCTTCTCAAGCCCAGTTGCCCCTTATTCCAAATGAAGCCCTGAAATCTCAGGCTTAGGGGACACAGGGCTCCAGAAGACTTAACATCCTAAAAGGATGTAAACAATATAGCCTCCGGTCCTTCCCACAATTACTAAAATATGTCAGATGTAGTTTAATAAAAATAGCCACCATAATAGTCGTAGCTACAATTGTTCCTTATGCTATCCTAGGCTCTATGATATCCTCTCCTTTTAATATCATAATATTATTTGTCATTAGTGGCTTATTTTACATTGCTCCAGACAATGTATAACCCAAACCAGGCCAAGCTATGAGCTCTGTATCTCAGAACCTGCCCCACAGAGGCAGCTGACAGCCCATTATTCTGTGTCCCGCAAACTATGCAGTGATAAGGAAACTCCACCAATGCGATGCTTTATCTGGTTGCAGATTGAGGAAAGATATTATTTCAATCAAGATAATGATTCTATTTCTTGAACGGAAATGAGATTTTTTTTTCATTGCCTCATGGGGGTACCACCCAAATCTGTCTTGAGGCTGGAACAGGTCATGCACAAGTTAGAGGATTTTCTTGCAACTCTTGAGAGAGAATATAAACATGAAGAACAGAGAGAAGGGAGCTTATTTGCAAGAGAAAAACATACCTACTAGGCCTGCAAGATTATAGGCATCAGACCAAACCTTCAAAACCAAAATTCAGAAGATCAGTGCACAGTGTGAGCATCATAGCCTGGAGTCCAAGCAAAGTAAATGGCCCATAAAGGCAATGATGATCACAAAGGCACACAGACTAGATACCAGATTCAGCTACTGCAGGACCTTAGAAGTCTTCTAAGCCTGCCTGTTGTGTAGATGACCTAGCTACTGTTTGAACATCTCCTACCACAGGGAGCTCACCAACAGAGGAGTCCATCCTACCTCTGACCAGCTCCTTTACTGAGACAGTACCTCCAAATTAGAGTCGAGTCACTTCATTAAAGGCAACCACAGTGAAATTCACCAGGTAGAATGCTGACAATGCAGTAGATCTAACACACTTGGGAAAGAATGCATGATTCAGAAGGTCATTAAATAATGTGCAAATGATGTCAGATGATAAATGTAGGAAGACCTATATAATTTGCACTAAATAGTGAATTTAATGAAATTTTAAATAATTTAAATATGTGAGAATTCCACGGGCTACAATCACTAGCTCAAACTATGTGTCATGTGTTTTAAATAGTAATAATTATGATTTGTGGCCAGGTGTGGTGGTGTGCACCTGTAATCTCAGCTAATCAGGAGGCTCAGGCAGGAGGAGTGCTTGAGCCCAGAAGTTTGGGTTGTAGTGAGCTATGGTCATACAACTGCCCTCCAGCCTGGTTGAAAGAGTAAGACTCTGTCTCCAAAATAATAATAATACACAATTATTATTATTTACAATTGGAAATAATTTACAATTCTTTTATCAATTGTTTACACAGTAACTCTAAGTAACTTGGAAACATTAGTAAATTAAGTTTTTACGCATTTTAAACATTCTGCTTATAACTGACTCAGGCTATGAATTGCTGTCTCTCCAAAGCAAGGGCATATTTCAGCTCAACCCCTCTGGAAGAGCCCCAATTTCTGACTCTGAAGGCCTGAGAAGGTGGCATCTTTCTGTGCTGCATCATTTTCGCCAAAGCTTTGGAAAGCTATGCTGTGCACAGACTATCCCTGGAAAGTAACACAAGGCTATCACTGTCAGCACTGCTGTCTAGAACAGGAGTCTACTTCAGGCTACATGTGGGGAGGACACTTTTGATATAATAGTCTACCTTTTTGTATTTTTGAATTTAGAGCCACAGACTATATTACCTATTAAGAATAAACTTTCAGTTAAAAAAGTATATGTTGTTATGAGTAAAAACAGGCTTTCACATTATTGACTTTCATTCCAATACCTAGATTCTTACAATGCAAATTCGCTGCAATAAAAATTACTGCCAGGATGGCTGAGAACGACAGTAGCCTGTCTTCATATCAGTGGTGCCCACAGGCATGACAGTAAATGCAAATGAGGTCCTCTGTCCCTACTGGGGCACCTATTCCCAGCTGCTAAAAGTACGGCACCCAGTGTTCACCTGTGACATTCTCTCGTCCTTTGCTCTTGGTTGAGATGATGCCTTGGAGGGTGCACCACCAGCAACACTCTAGGGGTGGCTGATGACAAATAAGGGACACACAAACCCTGCTCCTTTCCTTCAAACCAGACATCACTGTAATGCATGATGCAGACCAAGCCCAGGAGTGATCTGCCCTGAGACCACATCCTCGTTCACCTCCCCCTTCTCGAGCCTGTTTCCCTCTCTCCCTGGATGCACCATCACGTGCATCTGAAACCTTGTCTCAGCCTCTGCTTTAGGGGGAATCCAAACCAAGTCCCTCACCAGGGACTCCAAAGGAAGCCCTCCAGTGTCTTCCCAGAGGGTTGTCCCTAGTGTTGGACATGAGCATTCCTCTTTGAGTACAGAATCATAACTACCTTCCTACCTTGCCAACAGTATATAGCAAGAGCAGATTGCTAACATCCCAGAGAATATTCTGACAACCATACCCCGTGGAACAGCACAACAATTACTCTTCCACTCAAGAATGAGTAAGGAGAGGCAGGGACCAACCCATTGTGACCCACTATGCCACAGTCAGAGAGAGATCTCCAGTCACCTGCAAATGTCTTGGGCAGCTCTACTGCTTGCTAGCTTTGTAAACTGGAGCAAATATTTAATAATTCTGAGCCTCAGTTTCCCCATCTGCAAAATGGGAATATCTGATAGAGTCTTTGTAAAGCTCCTATAAGGCAATACCATCAAGTACTACAAATCGGCAATGCTGTGGGAATATTGGTGGTTGTTATTAAGATTTTGAACCAGTTTCCCATGCTGAGAACAAATATAAATTAATCTTTGTTAAATAAATAAATCTCAGTTGCCATTCATCGTGGGCACTGTTCTTAGAGCTCCTTGAGAAGCAGCTCTGGGGAACAGCCAGTGGACAGCTAAGAACACTGTCTTGACTGTCCAGATGCGGCCCACCACTGGTTTCATAGGGCTCTGATGGCATTCAGCTGCTGCCATCTGGCAAAGGGAGATGTGTGTGTGTGTGTGTGTGTGTGAGAGAGAGAGAGAGAGAGAGAGAGAGAGAGAGAGAGAATGTGTGTGTGTGTGTGTGTGAGAGAGAGAGAGAGAGATATGGAGGGAAGGTCCCCAATGTGAATTTCCTGCAATCTGTCCAGTTTATATACTGATATCAAATACAACACCAAGTCTGATGAAAAATCCATGTAGCCATTTTCATGTAATAGAGTAACAGACAAACAGGCGGGAATTTGATTTTATTGACAGATGAGGTATCCTTCATTCCATATTGATTCTTTGCATCTGGACCATTCATGAAGCCACCCAAGCCTTTCACCTGTCCTGCCCAAACTTCCTGGCATCTTCTCCCCTCCCCCATCAGACCCAGACCTATACTATCCTCTACACAGACCTCTGCCCCTGTTTCTGCCCTGTTCCAGAGCCTCATTCCTCCATTGGCCCAGTGCAAGCCTCTCCTTTTCTAGGAAGTCTTAATCTAACCACGCCTCATCACCAGCCAGAGCTGGATCACACACCCCTTCATAAAGTTCTTCAATTGTCTCGTGTGCAGGAATCTTCTCATCCACACAAGATTGAAAGCTCCTCCAAGATAAAGACCAGGCCTGCTGCTTCTCTTGGAGTTCTCAGAGCCTCCAGATAATGCTAGGCACCTGGTGATGTTCTCTGATTGATCAATGGACTGATACATATAATTGCTCTTAGTTTAACATGCTATTAAAAAGGCCTATATGAGAATTTACTGTTCTTAACAGGGTCAACCTAGCAGCAAATCTGAAATTGCACAAACTGTTGCCCCAGGGTTAAAAAATGCACCCCTCTCCTTTCCCCATGGGAGCCCTGCTCTTCCACACACCAATCAATGACTTAAGGGAGTGACTGTTCTCCACTGAGAAGGCAGAGCCAGGGTTCAAACCATCCTCCTTCAATAAGATGCCTTACGTGCATGGGTCCAGCCCCACCCAGCAAGGGGCACCTTCCAGATGAAGGACCAAAAGCAGATGCCATCCAGGTCATGTCCCTTCCCCTAAGAGGGAAACCCACTCACTTCCCAGGAAACTGTTAAGCCACAGAACTGAAAAAGCAAAATGCATACTCACAAGCACCGACGCCTTAGTCTTAAATTTCAGGCCACCAGTTTTTCTGCCAACCTGCTCATTTCCTGCAAAAAGAAGAAAGGGTCGGAGAATCACATTAGCATCTGCTCTGGGTATCCTTTGGCGATTTCCCGGCTGACCTAGGGCTTCTGCATACTCTCTGTATTTTCAATCTCACAGATACTCTCCCCTCCCTGAGTGCTAGTTGAGTGGGCGCCCCTCACTCCTTGCAGGATCACAGCCCTCCAGGCCCGTGGGCCGAGCCCATGCTGCCTGCCTCCCTCCCCTCCCCGGCGCTGTGCCAGTCTCAGATTGACCACTGCCTCCAATTCCCTGAAGGCGCTTCGGCTTCTTCCCACTCCAGAGTGAGGCCTCCACTTCTGTAGCATGGGGTTGCCTAGCAACCCTGCGCGCGCGCTTGCAAGGCCCTCCTAAATTGGACCTCACAGCACAGGGCATCTCCTTGTACAGCTGCCTGCATCTTAACAATCTGGCTCTGAATAATAACACAACGATAATTGCATTCATGGACCCCAAACTACATTTAAATAATGTTCAAGTGCTGACACAAACCAACAAAGGCCAGAAAATGCATCCCGGAGGTTGACTGTAAGGCCAGGCGAGAACGTTTGGGCGGGAGGGAATTGACATCAAAGACTTGAGTTAATGACAACGCCAACCTGAACTGTGAATTCTCCCGCCTCATGCCTGAGTGTGTCACCACCGTAATGTGTTGTAATGTGAGTTTGGGCAATTAATGCCCAGAGGTAGTGATGCTTCCAGACAGGATGCCCTTTAGTTCTGCCGATGTGTATGTATGTGGATTTTGGGAGGGAGCAGAGGATGGGGGGGAGAGTGTCTGTGAACAGGAAGACTACATGAGTGATTTTACTCAGCTTTTACAATTGTGGCTAAATACCTTTTAGAAAGCAGTGCGGGTTGGGGGAAAAACTTAGCAAGCAGGAACACAAAGCACTTGCTTCCTCAGCGAGGGACAAATTCAACGTGACTGATGTATTTCAGGATAAGAAGTGAAGGCAAAGAGGCCTTGACACTGGCTGAAGTGCAGACTGAGCAGCTTAGGTGGGAGTAGGGGAAGGCGATGTGTGTAAGAGGCCAGCTTCAATCTGCATCCCTGGCAGAGACAACACCAAGCTCTGCTCTAGGGAGGAGAGTCTCAGCACACGGGCACCAGCAGGATGGCAGTCTACTCCTCTGGGGCCATAGCAGTGAGGGCCCGCAGATCAAGCCTGATAGGAAGATCAGGAAGTACTTCTTTTTAAAGCTCAAAATCCTTCTGCAAGGAACTGGAACAGATATTTGTGCACCCCCGTTCATAGCAGCATTATTCACAATAGCCAAAAGGCAGAGGCAACCCAAGTGTCCATCAGTAGAGAACTGGATAAACAAAATGTGGCATGCACACAGAACAGATTTTATTTAGCCCCAGAAAGGAAAGGAATTCTGACACATGCTGCAACACAGATGAAACTTGAAGACATTATGCTAAGTGAAATAAGCCAGTCACAAAAAGACAAATGCGGTGAGATTCCACTTATCCGAGGTACGGAGAGCTGTGAAATCCCCAGACACAGGAAGCACATTGGTGGTCGTCAGGGGCTGGAGAGAGTAGAGAGTGGGGCAGAGTTTCAGTCTGTGGAGATGAAAAACTTCTGGAGATGGACAGTGGTGATGATTGTGCAACAATGTAAATGTACTTAATACCACTGAATTACACACTTAAACATGGTTAAAATGAGAAATTTTGTTATGTATTAATGTATTTTTTTACCAAAATTTTTAAAATCTCCCTGAAACAATAGTGCAACAAACACATTGTTTCTCTGTAAGATTTTTGCTCACCTTCATCTTGGAAGTCAAGATGTCTTCACAAGCTTGGGCTGAGAGACTCCCTGGGACCAGAGGACATGCTGGACAGTGTGATGTGACCCATGGCTTGTAAGAATGGTGTTTGTACGGCACATTCTCAGACAGAGAGAGGGGTCTGAGTACGCAAACACAGGATTCTCCTGCACCCACCTCTTATAGTCCAAACCCCACCACTCTCCTGCCCCCTGACTAGTCTTGTCCTCATGTCCCCTGCCTGCGCCCTCTGCCAGACACCTGGGTTCTACCATACTCTCATTGTCACCCTTCACTCGCCCATGCCCCCTGCCTGGACAGCCCCCTCCTGTGTCCCCTACCTGACCCACTCCTCCTCTTTCTACTGGGCCTACATCAAAGTCCACCTCCCCATCAGCCCTTCCACATCCCTCCCACTTGCCCTTCCCTGCACATCCCGGCCTGCAATCAATCACCTGCTTAAGTATTAATACTATCTTATGTTCTTGTCTGCAAACTTGGCCTCTCCTAATAAATCCCTGAAAAGATTCCTGAAAAGGGATTGTTGCTAACATTTTTTATCTTCTATAGGGCCAAGTGCACCAGGGCTCCCTCGCCTCTGGCTGGTCTCCCCAGTACCCCACCCCATGCACAAAACACTTCTGCTGGCTGCAGCAACCTGGGGCTAGGTACTCCAGATGGGTGTTCAGTTCTCTTCAGTCACTTAGAGGTTGTAACTCAATGTGTGCAATAAACAACTGAACATTTACAGATTTTATTAATTTGGAAAGGTCATTAGAGCTAACAGCTTCTCTGAGTGACAGTGAATAAATAAACAGCATGAGTAAGTTTTTTTCAGTGTCTTGGCTTTTTTTTTTTTTCTTCTGAAATAAGCCTCAAAAAGTAGTGTTACCAGGAAAGAAAGAAAAAATATATATCCAGGCCTGGGAGGCAGGAGGAGCCCAAGGAGATCTGGACAAGTCTTATCCCCTCTCAGACTATAAAACCAGAGAGTGCTCTCAAAAATCCTTTCAACTTAAAAAAAATAAAATTATGATTCAAGGTGAGACAGTGAAGTTAGCTAGTAACGTCAGCAGTTACTGCCTCACTCCCCCTCCACCCTACCAGGCGCTGAGTATCCCTTCCCCTCTGGACAGATAAGGGTTCACGCCCCCGCAGACAGGACAAGTTCTTAATCATTTCAGGTGCCTTCCCAGACTCTGACCTGGGTGCCCTCAAACCTTCCACCTTGCTCTCATTAGATCATTATGGAAGACTCAAGACTAGTGACTTGTTTTCTCCAATCTCTAGGAATGGCTGCAAAGGGCAGAAGGGCAGCATCCAGGTTCCGTCTCCCCAGTCCTTGGCTGTGACCAGCCAGCGCTGTCTGTCAAGTGCTGGCCTCCACAGGAAAGATGCTCCTGGCTCTCCCCGGCAGGTGAAAAACAGAAGCAGCATTCAAGCAGCAGAACAGAGGGGCTCTGCCTCCAGCCTGCTGCCGTGGGGGAGAAACACTTGGCCCTTGACCAGACTGTGCTGTCAGCCAAAGCTTTTTATGACATCCGCCTCTTCCCCTATCACCGTTCCCTCTTCTCTCTGCCTTGGATGCAGGCAGACACGACACTGTGAATGTGGGGGGACCAGCTTCTGACTGCAAACATGTGTCCATAAAAATATCCACACCCCATCTCCAGATTGTGCAGGGCTTTCAGTAGCAAGGAGACTAAGCATGAATCAGAAGTAGTTAAAGAACAACATTAATATAATATTAACATTAGCAGTAATATTTCTTTTATTTCAGAATATTACAGGGGTACACATTTTGATTATAAAGTTTTGTACATTTCAGGTCAAAGAGCCCTTCACCCAGAATGTGTAAGGTATACCTATTAGGTGTGAATTAACCTAAGCCTTCCTCCTCCCATTAGCAGTAATATTAATATTAACTAACATTTGTGTGATGCTTTATTTTCCCACATATCTTCCAGACAGGTAGGATAGATTCAACACGTTTTGAGCACCTCTTAGAGTCTTTGCTATCTTCCAGGAATGCAGACTTGAAAGGCACGGTCCCTGCTTGCAATAAGACGAAATCTTGTCTTTATAAACAAGACAATGGAGATGCAGAGGAACAGGTGATGTTCTCAGGGTCATCCAGCTGGCAGACACCAAAGCTAGTCTGAGGCCAAGCCCTTGGACTCAGGGATCTTTCCCAACTGGACTTATATGACCTATGAATTTAGGATGAAATTTACTCTGCATAATGTTATTCAGAAGCCATTTGACAGCATCATTTGGATTGTTGATATTTATAGCTAGAATGAAAGAAAGTCTGTGGGTGTCAGAACATGTTTGGCCTTAGACACCCACGAGGGCAGGCCTGGGTGGAGGGGCAGTGCAGAGTCAATTGCACATGGCCTGGGCACCTATGGCCTTTCTTCGTACTGCTGAAAACCCCTCATCTCAGCTGCCTTTGCAGAGAGGTCTCGAGAACTGATGCAAATCAATGAAGCCTTTCTCTTCTAGGAATTGACACAGCACTTACAATGAGCATATGACACAAAATTGGAATTGTTCTTCTCAGAACTCTATTGCCTTTCTGGGGACAACACACCAGTTCCATGCTTGAAGGAGTCCTATAAACCCCTCAGTTTACAACCAAGTTCACCCAAGTCAGCAAGAGCAAATGCCTCGCCCCGCCACACCAAAGACAAGACCAGAACCTAGGTTTGCAGACTCTTACCCCAGGGCCTGTACACAGCCACCCTACAAAGGTGGGAGGGTGGGATCAGCCTGTGTCCTGTTTATGAGGAGCCACACAGCATGTGAAGTGGGTAAGTACATGGTGGCCCTTCCGCAAGCATTGTGGCTGGGACCTGGGCACCTTCATGAAGGGCAATGGTGGGCACAGGCAGGCACTCCCCAGGAAGAAGGCAGAGGGTCAGAGGCCATGAGAGGTTCCCTCAGAGGACAGCCAGATCACGGTCCCTGAGGCAGAGATGGGAGCTCCCAGGGGGCCATAATGCCTGGTGATTTAGAGCCAGACTGACCCTACCATTGACCAGCTGTGTGACACTGGCCAAGTGACTTAACCTCTCTCTACACCAGATTTTTATCAGGAAAAGAGGCATCATAATAGTACCTATCTTTTACCTCACAGGGCTGAAGCAAGGATTAAATAAGAAAATGAAGAGAAACATTCAGTGCAGAGCCTTGGGTGGGGTCAGCAAGCCTGGCTTTTCCCATCCCCAATGTTTTTGGCACCAGGGACTGGTTTCAGGAAAGACAATGTTCCACAAATGGTGTGGTGGAGGAAGAGGCAGCGTTAGATTCTCATAAAAAGCACAAAGCCTAGATGCCTCAAATGCACAGTTTACGGCAGAGTTCACATTCCTATGAGAACCCTATGATGCCACAGCTGATGTGATAAGAGGCAGAGCTCAGGCGGTGGTGAGAGTGATGGGGAGCTGCTGTAAATACAGAGGACGCTTCAGTGCTCACCTGCCACTCACCTGCCATGGGGGCCCAGTTCCTAACAGGTATTAGAATGCAGCATAGGTGGTGGGGACTGCAGCTTTAGAGGCTGTGTTCAGGGGGTTGCACTCTGCTTTATGTCTAATTTTGAAATCAATCATCCTAGGAAAGCAAAATGGCATAGCCACTGTGGAAGACAGTTTGGCAGTGCCTTACACAGCTAAACACAGGTTTACCACCCATTCCAGCAATTACACTCTCAGGCATTTACCTTGAAAACTTACATCCTCACAAAAATCTACACAAGCATGCTTTATTCATAAATGCCAACAATCGCAAGCAACCAAGATGTCCATCAGTAGCTGAATGAGTAAATAAACTGTGGCACACTCAGACGACAGAAGATTATTCAGCAATAAAAAGAAATAAGCCATTAAGCCATGGAAAGATATGAAGGAAACTTAAATGCATATTACTAAAAAAATTATGAAAGAAGGTGAGAGAAGGCAGGTGGAAAAGGCAGCATACTGTCTGATTCCTACTGTGCGACATTCTGGAAAAGGCACAACTATGGAAATAGTAAAATGATCAATGGTTGCCAGGGGGTGAGGGTAGGAAGGGCTGAACAGAACACAGAGGATTTTTAAGGCAGTGAAACTGCTCTGCATGATACTATAATGGTAGATACATGACATTACACATTTGTCAAAATCCATAAAACTATATGACACGAAGAGTGATCCCAAGCATAAACTGTAGCTTTCAGTTAATAATGATGTATCAATATTGGCTCATCCATTACCCCAAACATACCCCAGATGTCAATAATAGGGAAATGGAATGAGAGGGGTTGAAAAGAGGTACATAGGGACTATAATTTTTCTGTAAACCTAAAACTGCTCTAAAAAATAAAGATATTAAAAAAAATTTTTTTTCCAGAGCACAGCACTCAGGGCCAATTAGTACGAGGGTCATCACTGAGTCCCCACTGGACTTCCAGGCCCCATGCTGTGGACTTGGCACCATCTTCCCAATCTGAAGTACAACTATGTCTGGCCAAAATGTTAGACACAGTGTGAAAGAGCCACATGTGGAGGCCGGCAAGACCCCCAGCCAGGAAGGCAGACAGGGCCACATACCCCTTTAATGGAGCACTGTAATGCAGCCTTCCCCAAAGCACACACCCTGCAAGGAGGGGGCTCACCTTCCCTGACTTCCAGAGGGGAGTGGAAAGCAGACTGAGCCCCCTCCTTGCAGGGTAGGCTCTGCCCAGGCTTTTCCTATTTCCCCCACTCCCAACCCCAGGGAAATAGGTGCTTGATGTAACATGTATTGGGTTAGACAGTAATTATCTGCATGTCTCTTGCTCCCCCTATTAAAGGAAAGAATCAATTATAAGCCCCCCAATGCCCCACAAAGTATTTGCTGAAGAGAATGAATAGCAGAGATCGGGCAGAAGGAAGAGGCCACGTGGGAGGCCTTGTGTTTGTTAATGGGTCAGTTTAGACACCCCGAGAATGCCTCTCAGAGGAACCTCCCCAGATCCCCCTGGCACACACTGGGCTGCTCCAACAAACCCCTGCCCTGCAGGATGTCTGCTCCCCAGCGTCCGTGGGGCAGGGCTCAAGGCCAACACCAATGAATGCCAAGTGTCATCTCTGAGTAGCCTGTCCCAGCAGCGGGAGGCAGGAGCAGAGTGCAGCCCTTCGGCCTAGGAAACCCCTGCATGGGTGCCTCAGGGAAGCCCAGCAAGATTTGTCAAGAATGGACTGGTGTCTGACCCCTGCCACCTAGCCTGGAAGTACAAGAGGCAGTAGAATGATTTAGAGAGAGAGGAGGGAAGCATGCCAGTGTGTGGCTGGGGGAGCCAAATCCTCCTTCAGGCATTGCTGTGGGGTGATGGCCTCTTGGAAGTCCAAATTTCCATGACCTTGGCCTAGAATCTTAAAATAGCCCTAAGAAAGAGGGAGGGCTAAGTCCAGAGCTAAAGCTGACAATGGGGCCTGGGCCAGGGGAGGAGAGCAGAGGAGCCTGCCCAAAGAATAAAGGCCCCATCTCCCCGCTCAGGCTGCCCTCCCGGGCCCCCTGCCCAGTCACACACATGTTATCTTCCTGACCTCAGGAGAGTGTTCTGGGGCTGGGGGACCCTAAGCAAGGGCTGCCCCAAGGCCACCTGCCTAGACAGGGAGGGAGGGTGCCCTTGAGAGGCAGGGACAGCGAATTCTCAGTAGGAATATGAGCAGGCAAAGGATGCTCAGTGTTGTAACAATGAATAACAGTTTAAATTTGGAAAAAGGAAAAGGTTTCTTTCTATAATATAAGGAAAAGAAAGAAAGCACGCCCATGTGTTCGTGACTGCCGGGCACCTGGAGAAGGGATCTCCACCACAGCACAGCTGCTCCCCTGCAGGGGCGAAGTGTGTTGGGGTGTCTTAGGCTTGCTAACAGAGCCCTGGCCTCGAAAAGACACTTTTCTGTGCCTGACTCCATCGGCTGCGGGTGTTTGCGGAGGTACGTGCTATGGAAGTTGCCTGGTTAGTATCCCCAGCCCTGCCTGCCTGGCTCTGCTACCCAGTGGGGCTGGGACCTTAAGGCTGGCACTGGAGAGGTGTTGGGAGGGGAAACCCACGCTCAGTGACAGCACACAGCAGGTTGGCATCTCTGTGAAATACAAAAACTCTCTCAGAGAAAAAGCATTCCCACTCACTGACAGGTTTTGGGTCCTACTTCCTCCAAGAAGTTTGCCTAGACACCCCCAAGCCCTTCAGTGTTTACATCTCATGTGTCTGAGCGCAGGTGTGTGGCCACCTCCCCCACCTGACCACCAGCCCTGCAGGACCGGACACTCCTGCCCCCTCCGCTCCCCTACCCCATTCCATTATCTTTGAGTCCCTGACTTAAAAGTTGTGGGAAGGACTGAGCCGAACTGAATTCTCACAATTTTCCCATTTGTGGTAGGGACCCAGAGATCTAGAACCCGTCCTGTGGTCCTTTGGGAATTCTCTGGTTCTCTCACACTGGCTTATAAGTCCTCCTATATCTCTGTCCGTTGCAGGGGCATTAATGGTGGAATTCATGCAATCCCGCAGAGTGGTGATTGTTGGGCAAGACTCAAGAAGAACTTCATTTTCTTCTTCTTTTATTTTCTGAGACAGAGTCTCACTATGTTGTCCTCAGTAGAGTGCTGTAGCACCACAGTTCACAGCAACCTCAAACTCTTGATCTTAAGTGATTCTCTTGCCTCAGCCTCCCAAGTAGCTGGGACTACAGCTGCCCATCACAACATCCAGCTACTTTTTGGTTGTAATTGTCACTGTTGTTTGGCAGGCCTGGCCTGGGTTCAAAGCTGCCAGCTCCAGTGTATGTGGCTGATGTCCTAGCCACTGAGCTACAGGCACAAAGCTAAGAACTTCATTTTCATAGCAAGGGGTGGTGGGGTTTGGCAGGGAACCTTAGTGACAACTAAATGCAGCAAAGTGGTCATACCCAGTGAGCTCATGGGGTAATCAGGGCTCCCTGGAGGCAGCAGGCACTAGGCAGAGTCTTGCAGGATGGGGAGAATATGGGTAGGTAGGCAAAGGGCAGGCTAGGAAGGGGAGACTCGAAATGACACAAAGGTAAGGGGCCCAGCACAATTAGACCAATGAGTTACCAGGTCTACCTCGCAGATAGCATGTGCAAAGAGGATCCTTGAAAGCAGACACCAGCCAGCCAACTCTGTGCTTGAGTCTTTGGATAACTGTAGAGCAGGAGGAGATTGGGTGTGTGGGGGTAAAGTGCAGCATTTTGCTTGGGGACCCCTCTGGGAAACTCTGGGAAGGGCAGAAGGACAGGCCCAGGCTGAGGCCAAGCCCACCCTTGTCCCTACTTCCCCTTGGCTACTCCCAATTTTGCCAGCTCTGGGAAACCCAGCCAACTAAGCACCTGAGGCTCCCAAACGTGATCTCTGCACATCAGTTTCTAATTCAGAGATGTGACAGCAATTTCCAGAAGCTAACGCCATGGCACACATGCAATGATAGAAATCCTCTTGGCTTTGGCCCTGAATCAAGGCCAGCAGTTTGCTGAAACTCTTGGTTTCAAGCAGGAGCCTAAAGAATTATCTTCCTATGGTCTGTTGGCCATTTCAGAACTTTGGAAATGTAATGGTCAATTCATTAGAAAGAACCAGTATGAGGCATTGGTGATAGATGTAGGCTAGTATGTATTTGTAGTCTTAATACCGAGGTTCCAAAATATCCATAAAGTGTTATTATATTTATCTCGAGGATATTTAAGTTATTCGTTAGAATTATAATGATGTTCAATCTTAATTACAGTCCCCCAAAATTACTGTGGGTTTTTACCCAAAATAAAAAGATAATTCTACAGAAATCCTCTTGGCTGATATGACTGGTCAGCTAGTAAAAACATTTTAACAATTAACATATACTTGCATATTCATTCACCAAATGTTTGATGTAAAGTCAAGGCCTTTTAACTTTTTATCTCCGGGATAGAAGAGGTACTGTACCTTTATTCAATAAATCACACTCACATGGGATTGCCTACAATTTTCCAGTTTTAGTTCAGGTATTTTTTTTCCTCAGTGTAATGAGAAATTAAATATACATGCAAAATAATCTGAGTATAAAAAGTCTCCCTAGATTTTTTGTTATTTCTTACTTGTTTCACATTCGTCCCATTCAACAGCATTTAATAAAAATTACTGGTGGTTTTATTTTTGAGTCTTTCCAAAGCTTCAACTTAGTTTTCATAGAAACAACTTTTCCTTCTTTTTTTGCAACAGTATTTAATTGGTTTGTATAATATTTAATTAAATTGCATAATTACAATAGCAAATTCCACTGGCATAAACAGGTTTGGGAAGGAAGCCAGCTGCCTCCAGGAAAGCATTCAGCTCAGCTGGTGGGAGCAGACACAGCGGACGTTTTGGACGGCAGCCTTCCTTTCCTGTCCCAAGTGTTCCTCCAGCTGTGGCTATCAGTCAGAGAGAATGGAGAAAGCTGGAAAGACATTAACTGGTTTTGAGGGCACCTCATGCCCCGTTATCAGGAATAGGAAGGCTGCCTCTCTGGGGACTAAGGACATGGTATTGGCTGCCCCAGCTTGGTCCAGTTCTTACCTAGTGTTGCTTCCTCTCAACTCCACCCTGTGTAGACAGGGCCAAACCTCTCCAGATCCCTCCCTCTCTCCCCTCACCAAGACTCCGTCCCATTGCAGCTGTCTAGAAGGATTTGGCAAACTAACTCTACAGCTTTAGCAAAAGACAATAGCCACACATATCACTCTCCAGCAGGAGACAGGAATTTCTTACAGAGGTGAGTTTCTAATGATGTTATTTCGGGCATCTGCAGTAGTTTGGTTGGGGAAAGATTTAGGGGTCAGGAGAATGTCTAGGAGTCCCTCAAGCACACCATCTTCCTTAGGCTGAAATTTATCTCATTCATCAGTGTCACACTTCTCCTAAGAAAATGGGGCTGTAGACTCGCCTCTGCCTTTCATTCTTCCTGTTCCCAAACCCCTTATGCTATATGGGATGCCCTTCCTCTTTTAATCTACCTTATGAAAGTCATCTTTTCTGTATCTATCCTTCCTTACCTTGTGGGTCACATAAAGCAAAAAGTCAGGATTTAAACTGAATGCCACCAAACCAACCAACCAATCAAGGAGTAGACTCTACAGAAGAACACGTTTGGAGTGGCCATTCACTGTTTCGAGCCATCCACCATTCATTCCATATTCCTCTTGGTAAGAGAACCTAATTTCCTTCCAGATTTCCATCGGCCCCTCATAGCCAATATGTTTCAAGGGTGGATCATAGTAGACTTAAGCCAACTAGCTCAGCTCAGTTCCCTGGTCATGGTATTTGGACCAAATTCTGTCATGTAAGAGGCAAGGAGATGTTTGCTGGGGACTTCCAGGGAAGAAGCTCCACCATTGGAGGTGTATGCAAGGGCTGGAACTACTGCAGCCACTTTGTTACCAAAACAAGTCCAGGGAGCAGTGCTTAGCTAGTCACAGAAAAAGGAAACTGGAGACCTGAACAAACTGCTCCTGAAGATCACCCTGACTCTGAACTTTTCATTTACCTAATCCAATAAATTGCCTTTATTGTTTTTAATTGGTTAACTTAAAAAAATTAAACTAAAACATATACATGACTTAAAAAATAAAAAATAATAAATGTCTAATTATGAAAAATAACAGGCCCTTCTCCAGTTCTCCTTACTCTGGGTCCTAACTCCCAGATGACCACTCTCATGTGTTTTAGTTATTCTTTATTGCCATATTTTCAGTTAATAGCGGCATTGGTCAGCTAGGTCTGTCATAACAAAATCCATAGACTGGGTGGTTTAAACCACAGAAATGTATTTGTTATAGTTCTGGGTACTGGCAATGTCCAAGATCAAGTGTCAGCAAATTCATGTTCTAGTGAGCTCCCTTCGTGGTTTGCAGATAGCCACCTTCCCACTGTGTCCTCATATGGTGGATAAAGTGAGTATTCTGCTGCCTTTTCTTACAAGGATCCTAATCCTCTGGGATTAGGGCTCCACACTTAAGACCTCACTTAACCTTAATATTTGCTCTAAACATAGCTATACTAAGAGCTAGGGCTTCCACATATGAATTGTGGAGGAACACAATTCAGCCCGCAGCACATGCTAAACCTTTCTCTAGGTTTTCTACTTTAGTCATTATCTTAGGGTCCCATGATAGAAATGAGGTCTTATCTCCCTTTTGCTCCCATCCACATCTCCTCTAAACTCACATTTCTGTCCTTTGTATCATTCCAACAGACTGATACCACCATTTTTAGTTAAATCAATTGTCAGTGTTCACAGTATTGTGATGAGACAGATACTGTTCATGAGCGAGCTGCATAATATTTTCTTTCTTGCACAAATTTTTATTTTCTCTAGTGTTAAAAATGGCTTTGTATGAACCTAACACTTATTTACACATAAATTGACTGAGAGGACTTGTAAAGTCCCTCCCTAGACAATCCAGCAAGTCAGGAATCTGCACGTTCCTGGAATCAACCCACCCAGAGTTCCCCATCCTCCAACCCCAGTCTGGAACAGGTGCTCCCAAGCCTCGTGCCCAGCTGTCACCTGGAAGTCTCACGAGTCCTCCAAACATACCACGTGAGTTTCTAGGGCTGCTCTAACACATACCACAACATAGCTGAAGACAATACAAAGTTACTATTTTATAGTTCTGGAGGTCAGAAGTCTAAAATGGGCCTCAAGACACTAGAACCCAGGGTTGGCAGGGCTGTGTTCCTTCTAGAGACTCCAGGAAAAATCAGTTTCCCTCACCTTTTCCAGCTTTCTAGAGGCTGCTGCAGCTCATGGCTCCCTTCCTCCATCTTCAAAGCCAGCAATTTTGAGTAAGCCCTTCTCATTCTACACCCGGACCTCTCTTCTGCCTCTCTCTTTCATGTGTAAGGACTCTGTGATTGTACCTTTCATGTGTAAGGACTCTGTGATTGTACCCTGATAATCCAAAACAATCTCCCTATCTCAGAACCCACTGATTGGGAGCCTTCGTGCCACCTGAAATCTTTATTCCCTCTTACCATGTAACTTAACCTTCTCTGGGGATGGATGTGACCTTTGGGGGGGAGCATGTTATTTTGTCTAGCCTACCTACCATTCTTTTTGGGTTGTTTTTTTTTTTTTTTTGAGACAGAGCCTCAAGCTGTCCCCTTGGGTAGAGTGCTATGGCATCACAGCTCACAGCAACCTCCAATTCCTGGGCTCAAGTGAGTCTCCTGCCTCCACCTCCCAAGTAGTTGGGACTACAGGTGCCCACCACAACGCCCGGCCATTTTTTGGTTACTGCCATCATTGTTGTTTGGTGGGCCCGGGCTGGATTCGAACCCACCAGCTCAGGTGTATGTGAGCCTCCTTTGGGTTTTTTTTGAGACAGAGTCTCACTTTGCACTTTGTCACCTCAGGAGAGTACCATGACATCATCACTCACACCAACCTCTAACTCTTGGGCTCAAGTGATTCTCTTGCCTCAGCCTCCCAAGTAGCTGGGACTACAGGCACCTGCCACAACATCTGGCTATTTTTAGAGGCAGGGTTTGGTTCTGGCTCAGGCAGGTCTCAAACCTGTGAGCTCGGGTAATCCACCCGCTTCGAGCCTCCCAGAGTGCTAGGATTATAGGCATGGGCCACCACACCCAGCCCCCTACCTACCATTCTTGTTTGTTTTTTTCTCTCAATCTTCCTTCCTCTGGTAGCTTCCTGAGGAAGGCTGCGCGGGCAGATCATCTGACACCATACCTACCCCAAAGGACTTTATTCCTCTCACTCTCAACTGGCTGTGAACAGAAAGCTAAGTTAGAAACTACTTCCCATTGGAAGGCTGAAGGCACTGACCCACAGTCTTCTAGATTCCAGGGACGCTGGTTGAAAGTCTAATACTATTTTGTGTTCCAACTTTCACATAAAACCTACCTTTTTGCTCTCTTTTACAGATTTACAGATCTCCTCTTTATCCCCAGTATTCTGACGTTCCACAGAGCGTCAGGTGCCTTGTGGGTCTATGCCGTTCATGGTGTTTGCTTATACAGTCTGGAACCTGGGAACCTTCTCGCATAACTCCTCTGATCTTTCTCTCCTTGGCTTTTATGCTCTCACTTTCTGAAACTTGGGCCACTGATCTCCTGGATTAAGCTTCTAATTTCCTTATTTTTCTGTCCTAGTTTCTAAATCATTGTCTCCTTTTCCTATATTCGGAGAAAGTCCTTCAATTCTATCTTTCAAATCTTCCATTGAATTTTTAATTCCTGCTATTATATGTTTAATTTCTTAGAGTTCTTCCTTATTCTTTAAACGTTTCTTTTTTATAACCTTCCATTTCCATTTTATGGGTGCATTATCTCCTCTTATCTCTGAGGACATTAATTATAGTTTTACTGAAGTTTTCCTCCACTCCTGTGCTTGGCTCTCTTCCTTCCTTCCTGCTCCCTTGCTGTTATTTACCTGTTCTCCCTCCCCTCCCGTGTTAGAGGTATGCTTTCCACAAATACCAGGTGATCTTTGATCATGGTTTATATTTGAGAGTAAAGAAACTAAGAAGCTGGTAATGCCCCTATGGAGGCTGGGTAGGGACCTGGTCATTTCCCAAAGGATCTGATCCTAGGAATTTCTAGACTCTGAGACGCTGCATACAACTGAGGGCAACTTTGGGCTCTATACTAAAAATGAAAGAATTGATCTAAAGGCTGCACACTGAGTGGAGAGACTTCTAGCACCTCTCCATGCTGGGTGGGAGTTTGGGGGAATATGTATCTATGTATGTCACTTAGCCCCTGGGCTGCAGTATTGTTGGAGCCCAGAGTACACTGCACGGCACTGGGCTTTCCCAAGCGGCTTTATGACATAAAGAGCCAGCAAAGAACTCTCTCGTAGGCACAGAGACACAAAATCGTCCACATCTCCCACCTGGTCCCTTTTGTGATACTTTCAGGTTCATATGTCAGAAAACCCCACCCAGGCACAGTTAGTGACCCACACTATATACTTAGCTTTGAGGAAGGGCCCATGTGTGGACATTTGTAGCACGGGCCACATGGGGGTGGGATGAAGAAGGAAAATCTAACCCCTGCCTACAGACACTCTTGGCTGACATCAAAATCACTGATGTGGCACTATATCCATCACAAGCACAACAGCATGAAATATCTTCAACCACAGGCGCCATATGTAAAACCTAGACCAGAGGCCAGGTGCTGGCCTGTTAAAGAAGTTTTCTCTTTAATAATATGAAAATCTACTAACTCATTAGGATGGAGTCTTCCAATAGAAGAATGCCTGTTAGCAGGATCCCTACACCCACTACCCCCTTAGGTAAAGAGTTGACACCCTACACCCCACGAGAAGCACAGCCCGGAGCTGCCCTCAGCCTCTGCCCTCATCCTGGCATAGACTCCACACCACAGCAATCCAAATTCAGGCCCTGTGGGCCAAACAGCCTCTGATACTGTCAGGAAGGGTCTCCTTGTGGGGAAGCCAACCTTCAGCGTGGGTCCCACCTGCCCTCCTGAAAAGCAATGCACACGGTCCCCTTCCAGTGGGGAGAAGCTAAGGTGTGTGGGCCACCCCGGGCACTGCCCCTCGGAGCCCAGTGGATGCAGAGCACGCCAACAGCAGAGTGCAGGCCCCTCACTTGTGCAGGTGTACTCTGCTTTCCACACGAGGTTGCATCTAAACATCCTAATACTCAAATCTCACTTTAGGCCCCCAAAGGCACCGCTGTTTAAGCACATCATTTTTGTAAAATGAATCATTCCCTCCATGGTGTCCCCTCCTCCCTGCAACACGTACACTTGATCTGTGCTTCAAATATTCCGACTCTGGACACCAGGCAGACTGCAAAGGAGAGTTATCTACTTTAGAATTATTTTTTAAAAACAAAAAACAACAATAAAGGGACATTCTAGCCTCCCCCCAACAGCCATGTACAAGTTCCTTAAAGCAAAGGCACAGCCTAGGATATAAATATAGGGGACAGGCAGGACACAGAAGGGGATAATTCTTTTGTAGCTTCATAAACTTGTCTATTCCCATGGTAACATCACCCCTGGCCCAGTTCTTGCCCTAGCACAGTCCCTGTTCCAGGCTCTGGCAAGTTCTTGACGGGGCCCAGTGACTCATGACTTTAGGTTTTCCATGCATCTTCGTCCTTCTCCTTTCTGGAACCCTGCCCCTCATGACTTCGGGTTTTCCATGCATCTTCGTCCTTCTCCCTTCCGGAACCCTGCCCCTCCTTCTACCTACACTCCAGGTGTCCTGCCTTTCCTCCTCGCACCCCTTTCCCCCCATCTTTTCCAGAGTTGGCCCCAGGCTCCTCTCTTTTATAAATTTGTTATGAAATATTCCAGACATACAAAAAGGCCAAAAACATAATACAAAGAACACCTGTGCACCCACCACCTGGCTGCATGAATAAAAAGCAGCTCTTTCTAATCCGAGGCCCACATCCCTCTCTGACACCACAATTCCTAACAGCCTTTGTTCCAGTCTTCCTCAGAAAAAGCCCAGGGAGATGCATAAATCCAGGGCATAACCAGCTGTCACTTGGACTCTGCTGTATGAATTTTCTCACTTCCCCTGTAGCTGCGTGAAGCTCCCTTTCTCCCGCCCCTGCCATCTTCCTTTGTGATTTGACTGCTTCCCGATCTCAGAGGAGAAGTGGCTTGCTGAAGGTCCCCAACTAGTTAATACGTGCATAGGTCAGCAGAGAGCTGGCAGTCAGAGTAGGGACTTCACCTGGGTGGGGCTCCCAGGCAGGACCCCAGTGCTTCTTGCTTACATACGGCACTGGGCCTCTCTCACTAGGAACAGGGGTGGACAGGGGGCAAGACAGGGACACTCTTCCTCTTATGGCCTGGCAGTGTTTGGGGGCCACAGGCACATTCACGGAGGCAGCCAAAGCCATGTGGGCAGGGCAAGGAGCCTGGGAGAAGCTGCCTGTACAGCAAAGAGGGGTTGCCAGGCCTGACGGCTACACAGGATTAGAGCCCGAGCTCTGAGGACAGTAGTGAAGGGCACAGTAAGGGACAAGTTGGGACAGTTGAGGGAAGGGCTGAGAAGGACAGTACCCCCAGGCTGGAGAGGAGGGGACAGCCCAGGAAGATGAGGCCAGCTGGGCAGGGCCTTGGGCGCAGTGGGCTGAGAGGGTGAGTGAGGATGCTAAGGTGCCCACCTGTGCCAGGCCTGGCTGTCCTTGGCACCCCACTGTGCTTGGCTCAGATTCCCAGTGGGGGACAGGGGTGTTAGGGGCTCTTTGTGCTGCTCCCCCCGCATACAGGCTGTGGGAGGACACAGAAGGCCAGTGCTGTTGACACTGGCACGGCCTGAGCAGAGGCAGAAGGTGAGTCACGAATGCTCTCCCCACTGCAGCCTCCACACTGGGAGACAAAGGGTGTCCACACAACCCAGAGTCCACACAGCTGGGGCAGGGGCATGGGCTCAGGAGTGGGGGCAGCCTTCCCCTCCTCTGCAGGGGTCTCCAGACTGGAGCTGACTGCCCACCACTCAACCTGCATGCCTGGCCTCACCTTCCATGTCCTGCAGCCACAAGACCCCAGCCATGGCCCCACGGAGGCATCTAAGCACTCAGCACGACCATCAGGCCCTCTGTCAAGCAAAAGGATCGAGGCCCAGATGCCTGGCCTGCTGCCTCTGCCCTGCCGTGGGAGTCTTCACCTCTTTCCTGCCCAAGCCCTCACTGCTTCCTCCCTCTTCCTGCACCTGCCCAGCACAGCCCACGCTCCAGAACTCCACTCACCGGTATATGGGGCTCACAACAACAGTGTGGCCCCCAGGACAGTCCTGAGTCCACAGAGTCTCAGCTCCAGGTGGTATTTCAGGCAGCAGCAGGAGGTGGGGGAGGTGGAAGAGGGACACAGCTGGCTGAGGTAGAGAGGTGGCAGCCTCCCAGGGAGGTCTTTGCTTAATCAGCCCTATTTGGAGAAACTTTAAAGCTGCCAAGAAGAAAATAACAGTTCGGATTCAATTGGGGAATGCTCTGAGGTGTGGAAGAATGGACTTTATCTTCTTTTGCTTCTAGACCCATATTCTGGAAATGCTGACAACAGGGCCAGTGGCTTCAGAAAGCTGCCTTAGGTGGCTTTGTTTCTCTATGACTTGCTCACGTTGAACCTTTGGATGCCACCTTTCTTCCTGCAGAAGCTACAGCACAGGCCCACTCCCTGTTCATACCTGGCTGCGTGCCACCGTGGTTCTGCGCTTAGTTCTTACCATCTTGTCAATAACTCCTGAAGGCAGAAGTCGCATCACACTCATGTTTACATCTCCAGCATCCAGCCCAGAGCCTGGCACAAGAGAGGTGCTAGATAAACAGTAAATGAAGGAAGGCCCATCCCCAAGTGGTCTTGCAACAAGGTTGAGTGGAGGACCACCTGAGAAGAGGGGTGCCTCCCCTACCCAGGTGTAAACCCTCCTCCACCATTCTGTATGGGTCACTGAGTCCAAACCAGGTCCTCCAACCTAGCAACCACAGTGTGAAGTCACTCTTACGCAGCTGGCCAATGGGGTGCCCACCCCTCTTCCCTCTGCAGTGCCCATCTCTCTTCGGCATTCCTTCTACCTCTGGGGACACCAAGGCCACTCCACCAGGTCACACAGCTGTGGTGGTGGGAGATGTGGTGCCCCAGAGGAGGGTCTTTACAAAGACAGCAAGACACTGGGGGACTGGCCTCCTCCCCTTCACCCATCCAACTCTTCTCACTCCCATCTCTTGCTCAAGACTGTCTTCTACACAGACCTTTCCACCCCCACCCCACACCCATCTTTCTAGTTACATATTCACTGCTCTCACTGTCTCCACAGGTTGGCCTCTGGACTACTTCTAAGTGCAGCCTGACAAGGCTCATAAAGGTTTGGAAAATGTGTTGGAAGCCTTCAAGCTCATTGGTGATAGAGTCAGAACTTAAACTCTAGTTTAGGGATGTCTCCTTCACGTGGCTTGAGCCTACAGCACAATTCCTAGAAGACAAGGACCATGCCTCCCTGTTTCCCCATCGGGGACTCAGCAGAAGAGTTACCCAGACTAGGACCTTGGGAAATATTTTGGCAAGTATTTGTATTATGTATTCCAAGTATCCTCAGACCCACTCCTCAGTATCATTCCACCCTTCTTTCCTAACATACCCCACTATATACTTGCAGCCTATGCCAGAACCTCCCATGTAAACTCAGCCAACATCCTGCAAAGGGGACAGAGGGAGTGTGTAAATTTAGTCTTCTTTGGGCCCATTGGCAATTTTCATTTGGCTTGCTGCCTGAATTCCCTTGGCCATTAAAGAGGTAAGCACTCATTTTAATGCTGGCAAAGGACTGTAAATAATAAAAAATCAGCCCAGTTGAGGTGGGGAGCAACCTTGAAGGGGTTATACCTGCATAGGAACCAGTGACCAACGCGTCCCCAGGGCCCCACAACATCTCTCTTTCCCCTTTCTTTGCTCCAGGAAGATTTTCCAGAACAGCCAATGGGTATTTATTGAGGCCTGTCATTCTGCAAAAGCAGTTAGTCTTACCTCAGTGTACAATCTGGTTAAGATTAAGACTAGAAAAAATTAATCTAGCAAGATTGCTAGACACAAGGTCAATAATCAAAAACCAATTGTATTCTCTATAGACTAGTGACAAACATGAAGAAGACAAACTTTTAAAAATATTATTTCTAACAGCATGAAAATATTAAATATCTGAGAAATAAGTCCAATGAAATATGAGCACAAACTCTACACCAAGAAGCACAATGCAATGCTTACAGAAATCAACAACATAGAACAAAGTACTATGTTCATGGATTGAAAGAATCAATAGTATCAACCTGTCTATTTTCTCCATTTGATCTATAGATTGAATACATGTTCAATCAAGATCCTAGCAGATTTGTGCACATGCTTTGGTGTATGTGGAAACTGACAAGTGATTTGAAATTTATACATAAATGCAAAGGACTGAGAATAGCCAAGGCAATAATGAAAAAGAACAAAGTTGGAGAAATTATACTACCAGATAATAATAAGACTTCTACTATAAAGCTACAGGAACAGGCAGAGTGGTATAGGTTCAAGTACAGACAAAGACGCCAATGGATTAGAATACAATATAGAAATATTCATAAATGGCCACGTTAAGACAAATGCCCTACTACACTTCAATTGGGAAAGAATGGTGTTTACAATAAATGGTGCTGAGTCAGCTAGATACCTATATTAAAAAAATAAATGTTGACCTCTACCTCACACTAAAGAAAAATTAATTTGAGATGGATCATACCTAAACACAGAACAAAAAAATAAGGCTGCTAAAGGAAAACATTATAGAGAATGTATCTTCATGACCTTGGATAGGCAAAGAAGTTCCTTAAATAGGAAAGAAAAATTACTAATAAATGCAAAGACTGATAAATGGGAACTTATTAAAATTTAAATCTTCTGTGAAGGCAAGCTGCAGAGTGAGAGAACACAGATGACAGCAGTGCTGTATCTGGAATACACAAAGAGCGATTACCAATAAGAAAAAGTCCCATTTGCCAGTTAACACATGGGAAGACATCTGAATAGGCTCATGACAAAAGAGGGTATCTAAATGGCCAATAAACATGTAAGATCATGCAAATGCAAAATATAAGATCACAGTCAGTGACATCACTGTACCAACCAGAATGACTAAAATAAAACACCAAGTGTTGGTGAAAATGGGTAGCAACTGGAACTCTCTTAAATTACTGGTGGTAGGAATGTAAATCTACGCAACTTTTTCAAAGGAGTATTTGACGATATTAATTCCTATTAACATTAAATATACAGATACCATCCCACTCAGCAATTCCTCTCTTAGGCATATACCAAACAGAAAGATATTAATGTACACCAAAAAAACATCAGTAAGAATACTCACAGAAACTGTTTAAAACATAGTGTAAGGCTAGCTCGGCGCCTGTGGCTCAACGGGCTAAGACGCCAGCCATGTACACCTGAGCTGGCAGGTTCGAATCCAGCCCGGGCCCGCCAAACAACAATTATGGCTGCAACCAAAAAAATGGCCGGGCATTGTGGCAGGCACCTATAGTCCCAGCTACTTGGGAGGCGGTGGTAAGAGACTCGCTTGAGCCCAGGAATTGGAGGTTGCTGTGAGCTGTGATGCCATGGCACTCTATCCAGGGTGACAGCTTGAGGCTCTGTCTCAAAAAACAAACAAACAAACAAACAAAAAAACAACATAATGTCAGGGCCGGATGGGCATGTGGCTCACACCTGCAATCCTAGCACTCTGGGAGGCCAAGGTGGGTGGATCACCTTGGCTCAGGAGTTCCAGACCAGCCTGGGCAACAGTGAGATCTTATCTCAAAAAAAAAAAAAAAAATAGCTGGGTGTCACGGTGGACATCTGTAATACTAGTTGTTTGGGAAGCTAAGGCAAGAGGATCACTTGAGCCCAAGAGTTTAATGTTGCGTTAGGCATGATGCCACAGCACTCTACCCAGAGTAGAGTGAGACTGTCTCAATAAATAAACATACAAACAAATTAACATATTGTCAAACTAGAAACGGCCCAAATGTCCATCAACAACAATAGACTAGGTTAAAAAAAAAAACAAAACAGAACTGTGCTACAGTCCCACCAGGGATGTTATATAGCAAAAAAAAAAAAAAAGAAAAGAAAAGAAAAATAGAACTTCTGCATACCCTGCAATGTGAGCACATTGTCCAGTGACATAACTATGGCATTATTCCACGTATATGAAGGTCCAACAGCAAAACTACACAATGATAGATGTCAGGATAGGGGTTATTTTTGAGGGGGTCTCAAATGGAAGGAAGCAAGAGGGGAGCTATCCAGAGTGCTAAGAATATTCTAGATGGATTACAAGCGTGCTTACCTTTCTAGATGGATTACAAGCGTGCTTACCTACATAAGAATTTGTTGAGCTGTGCATTTAAGATTTGGGCACTTTATCAAAGAGTGGGAGACAGGGCTTCGATCAGAAGACAGGAAAGGCAAGTTGAGGACTGAGAGCTGGCCTTGGTGGCTGTCCCTGTGCCTTGTGGGGCACAGCAGGCATTCTGGAGACAAGGTTAGTGCATCAAGGGTCACTACCAATGATAAAAGGTCACCTCTTATCTGCACCTAACCGGCTTTGAAACAACAAAAAAGCAAGAGAGGTCCCCATGCTTTGGGGGTATAGATCAGGAAGCTAAGGTGCCACATGGGACACTGCCACATGCAGTCCCTGGATACGCAGAGGCCTCTGTCCTCTTAACACCATCTCCCCACCCCACCCCACCCCCTAGCGGCTTCATCAAGTGCTGGCTGCTATAGAGGAAATTATAAAATGAGTTTTCTTTTCTTCCTTTTTAAAAATCCAGATGTGCAAACTTACTTCTAACTTCTACTTATGGCCCAGGAGAGAATGGGGGGAAATATCACACTTGGCACAGAGCCTGGAACCTTGCCCAGATAAGAGAGATGTTGCTCTATGTATCATCTAACTCCTACAGGCTCTCTCAAGTTTCCACCCACTGACAGTGGAATGTGTCGCCTGCCTCAGGAGGGCTTTGTCAGAATTTCTTCTCACCTCTGCCACAGATGTGCTCCTTGGCCCAATCAGGAAGCCCCTTGGACTTCAGCCCCACCCCCACTTCCAACATCTCAGACTCTTGGTGGCAGAAGGATGGCTCAGGTGTGACACTTCATTATCTGCTCCCTTCCCCACTTCATTTGTGATTGTTGACATTTGTTTGCTTTTAGCAATCCAGCAATCTGGTTTTATTTCCCCACCCCGCCCCAGTCACTTATATTAGGGTAGCTCTGTAAGTCTGTTATTTGGATTTTCTCTCCATCTGTCCCATGCTCAGTGTTGCTGTACTTTATGTTGTACTGTTTAAAAATAAAGTCGAAAAAGTAACAACTAAATAGATGACAGCCTGGCAAAAACAGCAGCTGTTGCCCATAAGGCAAAATAGAAAATATTCCCCTGGATACATTTATAGAGAAATGGGTATTACAGAGACAGAGACAGAGAGAGACTTCAGTCGATGCAATATCATTTGAACCTCTCGGGTGCCAAGGAGGTAAAGGATGCACCCTGCTCCCACCTGTTCCTCACCCATCAGGCTCAGAGGGGAATGTGCAACTTTAGAGCCTAAAGAGGCAGCGATGTCTTGGGACTCTTTGTGACACAATTGTTTGCATCCTGACACAGGTACAAGTCAGCCCGAAATCAAGCCAACAAGGCCAGACGACAGACCACAAGTGCGATGAATGTCCCAAGAATTCTGCCCTTGAGAAACTTTAAATTTAGTTGAACTAGCAAGACACAAAGTTACCCAAAAAATTCACAATACAATTATTTAAAAATCTGAGTCATATGACACCAAATGCACAGGTGACAAAAGAAAAAATAAATTACACTTCATCAAAATTAAAACTTTGGTGTTTTACTGGACACCATCAAGAAAGTGGGAATCAACCTACAGAATGGGAGAAAATATTTGTAAGTCATACATCTGATAAAGGACATGTGTCTAGAATATATACACGAAGAGCACGCAAAACTCAAAACGAAAAAGACAACTCAATTTTTAAAACACAGTCAAAAGAGCTGAATAGATGTATCTCCAAAGAAGACAATAAATGGCTAATAAGCACATCAAAAGATGCTGAGTATCATTAGTCATCAGGGACATGTAAATGAAAATCATAATGAGATATCATCCTCACACTACTCATTCTAAACTGGAACCAAAAAGTCAGCTAAGAACAAGCATGGGCAAGGATATGGAGGAATGACAAGTCGGGCAATTAAGTTTGCGAACGCATCCTAGAAAAAGTGCTACATGCCTCGTTGTTGAATATCACTATGCTCACTTTCAAGTTACTCTCCTTGGGAAGCTATGTACTGACCCCAGTGCCTATTCTACCCTTTAAAGCACTTTTTCTAGGGTGAGTTTGCAAATTTAATTGTCCAACCTTGTATAGATTTCACACACAGCTGGTAGGAATGTAAAATGGCACAAGCACTTGGGAAAACAGTCTGGCAGTTACTCAAATGGTTAAATATGGAGTTACCATCAATGATCCAGAAATTCTATTCCTAGATATGTACTAGGAATAATAGTGCCCACACGTAAGTCTGTGCACGAGTATTCACAGCAGCATTATTCAAAATAGACAAAAGGCAACCAAGATGTCCTTTAGCCAGTGAATGGATAAGTAAACTGTGGTACATATGGACGATACTGAAAAGCAAAGAGCTATTAAACCAGGAAGAGACGTGAAGGAAACTTAAATGCATATTACTAAGTAGAAAGAAACTAGTCTGAAAAAGTCTATATACTATATGATCCCAACTCCACCACATTTGTTTGAAAAGACAAACCTGGGGGACCATTAAAATGGCTAGTGGTTGCCAGGGGTTAGTGGGGAGGGAGGGATGAAAGGTGGGACACAGAGGATTTTTAGGCAGTGACACTACTCTTAATGATGCTATAAAGGCAGACACATCTCATTATACATTTGGCAAAACTCACAGACTGCACAACACCAGGGGTGAACCCTAACATAAACCACGGACTTCAGTGGTAATGACGTGTCAGTGAAGGCTCATCAGTTGGAACACGTGGACCACTCAGTTGCAGGATACTCAGCGATGGGGGGACTGTCATGTGTAGGGGCAGGAGGCATTAGGGAACTGTCTGTACTTTCCACACAATTTTGCTGTGAACCTGAAATTATTCTAAGAATAAAGTTTATTGAATGAAAAAACTCCAAGCCCAGGGAAGAGATGGCACAAGTTAAGTTTATGATACATTGCTGAGGGTCTGGTATGACAAGAATAGCGGGAGGTCCCAGCAGAAAGTGCCCTTCCTAGACAAGGGAGATAGGGCTGAGTCTTGAAAAAGGGGTAGAATTTGGAAAGGAAAGTTAATCCAGGTAGAGGACAGGACTGCACAGAGAGAGTTCAAGACATGCTGAAACCTGCCCCTTTGAGCTCTCAGGCTGGACCACCACCATGTAGGGGGGCTACAAAGCCCCTCAGGCCCAACTCTAGCTGTGTGCAAGCTCTAGCTCTGACCTTGGGCCTTCTTCCAGCAGAAGGCCAGCAAGAGAACCAGTTCTCCAGTTCCTCTGGTGGCCACACTCACCTGCCTCGTTGGTCTGGGGTACAGGACTCCCCATCACCCTGACAGCAGGAACGGCTGGTCCAGAGCTTTTGGAAGGAATGAGGTTGGTGGGCTGGAGGGGTAGAAAACAGGCCTGCATGGCTTTAGCCCTAGACATGACCCTAAATCCTGTTGTCCCTCAACCTTCTCAATCCCTTGTGTCTTGTTTTTGTTTTTGGCTTCCATATCCCCAAACTACCCAGTGTCAGGAAATTAACACAGCCCGGACAGCTTGCTGCAGAAGGACATTTTCTGATGGCCCTAGTGACTTGTAGGTTGATGTTTTCACAACCACAACCGTGGTGCCCTGCGCTTACACTGAACCCATCTTGCCCTGGGGCTTCTTTACTGGCTCCTCCTGTATGCACTGGATATGAAATGGCTCCTACTATATGCACTGGAGATTAAACAGCTTCTACTGTATGCCTCCTGATAACATGCAGATGTTATCAGAACACACTGTTTCACTGGCATCTCATTACTCTTGATGTAAGTGAAGCAAACATCCTAACTCAGGCCAAATCTGCAAGAAAGTAGCTATATTTTATATGACAGTAAGGAGAACAGGGCACAAAATGCATGTGCTTTATCCAAATCCACGAACCTCTTTATGGGAGTTGACTGTTCGGACCGAAAAGCAGTAAATCCACTGGGCTAAAGAAAATGCTAGAGAATTTGGGCAGGGATGGGGACTGGCACTAAAGTAAGAAGACACCTTCCAAATGTGGGTGTCAGAGCACAGGAGCCCCTCTCTGAGATGAGCTTTCACATGTGGGTGGCTCCACAGAGTTGTCAAAATGCAGGGCTAGAAAAAAAATGCAGGGCTGGGATGAAAAATGGGCTCCAGATGCACAGCTATGACAACGTGTGTGGCCAATGAAAGACTAGGTGAGTCAAAGGTGCTTGGATACGTAGCAGCCCGACCCGAAAGCGGGCATCTCAAGTGGGTGCCACTCAGGGGCCACTGTGCATTCCTTGGTGCCATGGCACAGTCTGCTTGGAAAGGCTAGTGGCTTCTTTTCCTCCAAGTCAATTTGGTAAAATATATGTAACATAAAAATTTACCATTTTAATCTTTTTTTTCTCCTTTGAAACCAAGTCTCACTCTGTCACTCTGGGTAGAGGGCCATGGTGTCATCATAGCTCACAGCAACCTCAAACTCCTGAGTTCAAGTGATCCTCTTGCCTCAGCCTCCCCAGTAGCTGGGACTACAGGCCTTGTGCTACCATGCCCGACTAGTTATTTTTTTGTTTGTTTCTATTTTTAGGAGAGATGAGTCTTGCTCTTGCTCAGGCTGGTCTTGAGCATCACTTGCTCTGGAGCTCAAGTGATCCACCCACCCAGCCTCCTAGGGTGCTAGGATTACAGGCATGAGCCACTGTGCCTGACCATTTTAATCATTTTTAAGTGTTCAGTTCAGTGAAATTAAATACATTCACCACCGTCCACCTTTAGAACTTTATCATCTTCCCTAACTGAAACTCTGCACCCGATCAACAGTAACACCCCAAATGAATCCCTGCTTCCTCCAGTCCCTGACAACCACCATCCTACTTCCTGTCTCTAGGAATCTGACCATTCCAGGCCTCTCAGGTATGTGGAATCACGTATTTGTCCTTGTGTGTCTGGCTTATTTCGCTAAGTGTAACATCCTCAAGGTTTATCCATGTGGTACTATGTGCATCTGGGTTGCCTGCACCTCGGGGCTGCTGTGAACAATGCCATTATTGAGTATAGGTGTACATGATCTGTTTGAGTTCCTGCTCTCAATTCTTTGGGTTTTGTACCTAGAAGTGGAATTTGTAGATCATATGGTCTCTGAATTTAACTATGCTGTTGTATATATGTGTTTTAAAAACTTACAATGCCGGCTTGGCGCCTGTGACTCAACGGGCTAAGGCACCAGCCACGTACACCTGAGCTGGCGGGTTCGAATCCAGCCTGGGCCTGCCAAGCAACAATGACGGCTGCAACCAAAAAATAGCCCGACCTTGTGGCAGGTGCCTGTAGTCCCAGCTACTTGGGAGCCAGAGGCAGGAGACTCGCTTGAGCCCAGGAATTGGAGGTTGCTGTGAGCTGTGATGCCACAGCACTCTATCCAGGGTGACAGCTTGAGGCTCTGTCTCA